>JAANYP010004184.1:43562-213562 GCA_020465985.1 Centrapalus pauciflorus
TAACAAAGCAGAATCCCTCGGCAACAACAAGTCATGCTCCTATCTTCGCTCAGGAGCTGGAGGTCCCATCTTCGGTTCCCCTGATACACACATCAGACTCGAATACCAAAGCTTCGCAGCTCGTTAGTACACAAGGGTTAGACACTGCACAGTTCACATAAACACATATCGCATGTCACATGGCAGCCCTACACTACGCGGCATAACACATGCCAACAAGTCTCTAATCAGAGACCCTAGAGATCCAATACAGAAAGAGATACTCATCTCAATTGGGGAATCCCTCCCCCTGGAGCCAAACCATGCTCGTGGAGGCTAATAGGAATAACGGCCGCATATATATATATATATATATATATATATATATATATATATATATATATATATATATATATATATATATATATATATATATATGCGGCCGTTACTCCTCTTAGCCTCCACGGACGTGGCTTGGCTCCAGGGGGGAGGGATTCCCCAATTGAGATGAGAATCTCTTTCTGTATTGGATCTCTAGCGTCTCTGATTAGAGACTTGTTGGAATGTGTTATGCCGCGTAGTGTAGGGCTGCCATGTGACATGCGATATGTGTTTATGTGAACTGTGCAGTGTCTAACCCTTGTGTACTAACGAGCTGCGAAGCTTTGGTATTCGAGTCTGATGTGTGTATCAGGGGAACCGAAGATGGGACCTCCAGCTCCTGAGCGAAGATAGGAGCATGACTTGTTGTTGCCGAGGGATTCTGCTTTGTTATATGTATGTGATTACTCTGTTGGAAACTTTGGGACAAATGATACTGGGTTTGTATGTGAATATTTGGGTATGGGTCCGGTTTGTATGTCGGATTGATTCCTGGATATGGTGATTATGTTTGCAAAATGTTTTAATTAATCAGTGTTTGTGTAAACCTTTGACATGTGTGATGGAATTTATATGCGTTTATGCCACCTGTGTATTGTAAATGACGTGGCTTTTAGCTGGGTTTAGTGGGTGTTACAATATATATATATATATATATATATATATATATATATATAAACTTGACGTTTTAAGTGGATTATATTCATCACCCATCAAAACAACGCAAAATTTGCATTTTTCGCTCGTATTTGTCATCGCACTCACGTTGAGTCTTCATAGCCCCTATTTTCACACTGTTATGTTTTGGGGTTGAAATACATCCTACGTTTTCATATGGAGACGGAAACAACTTCATTTCTATTATGTATTACACATGTGGTTCCATCAGCCCTTAAATCATGAACCGTTAGTTGCATTTATTTTTAAGCGCGAATATATTGTGGATAGATCTATCGGGAGTCATGTCCCCCGCTCGGGTTAGTTCAGCTCGGCTAACAGCGGGTGCATATATATTCAACACACGGTATTACGTATGGGAATACTGCACAAGGCAAACTCATTTAATTAAGCTTCGGTTGCATGATGGTTTATATGTAATACATAACATGGAATTTATGATTTTATAAATTCAAACATAACTGTTGTTGTCCATAGAAGTCAGATTTACGTGTAAACCTGTAAGCTCACCAACAATTTTTTTTGACGTATTTTAGCGTGTATTTTCAGGAAATTGAGGCAAGTGTGCCACATCAGAAGTATTTTTCAAGCTTCCGCACTCAAGGAGTCGCATGCATTTTCAAAACCACCGGAGGTTTAGTTGCATTATTTTAATTACTTTAATTATGTATTTAAATCTCTGTACCGTGCTGTTAGGCACAAAAAGGCCTCAGTCAAACCTGTTCTACATCTGAGGGGGAGATTGATAATCAAACCTGTTGATGCATTTGAAGGTTGAATTTAAGGCCTGTTATATGCCTTATTGAAGCCTGAAAATGATTTGCAATATTAGTCATAAGCTGTTCTATGTGTTGCATGTGTTGCAACTAAGACAGTTTGTCCAAGCTGTTCTGTCTGCTGAACAGGCTGGACATAAACTGTCTACGCTGCTCTACACTGGTGAGCAGCTTGGGCACTTTTAAAGTGTTCTGTTCTTTGTGAACAAAACCTGTTCTTTGTGAACAGGCTAAACACTTTATGGAATATGTTTCCAAGTCATCATGTATTGTTTTTGACTACAAGATCAGTTTACAAAGTCGAAGACAAAGTGGAAAACAGAACTGCTCAGCCTGCCCAAGCTGTTCTGTAACATCCTTTTCATTCCGTCCAATGAAGATGTTTCTCTTAGATCCTCTGACTGAGTATAAAAGGAAGCTTCTAAGGACAGAAAGATTAGTGAAGAAAGCTAAGTGCTGAAACCAAGAGTGAACGTGCAAGTGTGATTTTCATGCATGCAACCCTTCTGTGTAAACCAGTATCTGTGTGTCTAAGCTGTTTTACATAAGCTGTTCCCTTAAGTCTTGTAAACACAGTGAGTGCTTCTTAGTGAGTGTATTCATTGTATTCTAGTTTGAGTTTGTCTTAGACTAGTAAACATATTGTTGTATCTGTCATCTCAGCTTGAACTATTCCGCATTCAAGCTTGTTTGTAATTAACAAATTGTTGATAATACATACAAACATTGAGAAAACAATGTGTAGTTTTTAAATAGTTGTATTCACCCCCCCTCTACAGCTTAAAGCTATATACTTTGGGAACCTCTCGGGACCTACAACTGGTATCAAAGCAGTTTAGAGTGTGTGTCATTCTAGATCTCTCATTCTCCCAAGTTTCCATGGACAACAGTGCTGCAGGTTCTTCTTACTATGACAATGGCTCTATGGGCAAACCTCCAAAATTTAATCATCAAAACTCTCTGGTTGGAAGTGCAGAATGATGCTCTATTTAGAGAATCTGGATGTACAACTGCCAGAGATAGTGATGGAGGGTCCCTATGTGCCAACCTCTGTTACTACCATAACTACAGCGGTTGAAGGAGCTGCTCCTGAAATCAGGACCTTTGAGAAAGCTAAAGCTCAATGGTCTGATGAAGACAAGAGACTGGTGGCTCTGGATGCAAAGGCCAGAAACAATCTGGTCATTTCTCTTCCTGATGATGTGTTCAAACAGGTTGAGAAAATGAAGACAGCAAAGGAAATGTGGGATACTTTGTGTACCGTTTATGATGGACCCACAATCACCCTGGTTCATCTGTTGAGCCTGAAGCCTTTGTGGCTGGTGCCTCTGTGGCACAAGAGACTATGGAACAGGCCAGCCCCACTGTTCCTGACCAAGTCTCACACCCTGTCCAAACAGATCCTCTCCCCTCTCCACAATCACCCTCATCATCCATTCATTACCAACGCAAATCTCTAGCCAAAAAGAAAACAGCCCACAAAACCACCTCCTCTGTTCCCTCTCAACAGGGTTCAGTTGAAAAAGAAGCAACCCCCGCTGCCTCTCCTATTTTGGGAGAAGGTTCAGCTCATTTGGAGCATGCTTCACTCCAATCTGAGTCAACCCAGAGTCAGCCTAGACCCTCTGGTTCCTCCCAACAGGAACCAGTTGTACAAATGGAGATACCCACATCAACTATCCCAGCCTCCCAACAGGCTGAGGATATTGAAAGACAGGAGTCCTCTCCACTCCATACTGTGTCCACACTGTCCCCCACTCATATCTCCTCACACCCTGAGTCTGCACGAGGTGTCCACGCTGCTGGTATAGACCAATCAGCAGCTCAGTCTCAAACTTCTGCTCCCCATGATCCAGCTGTTTTACACCAAACAGCTGCTGAGGGACCAACATCCCAAGCTGATGAACCTCAGGGATCACACCATCCCTCTGGTGAGGCTGCTCCCTCCATGCAAATTCCATCAGCAGGTTTCACCACTGCTGATGTTGAAATGCATATCTCATCTCCCAATGATGAGGTGCCTTTAGACCAAGGCACTGCAGAGGGAACCACCACTGGTCTTCATGAGGGTGTTGCAACACAAGCAGCATCTGAAAGGCCCCAAACATCATCCCCTTCTCCTAGTGATGCAGCTACAGCCGCTGCTGAAGGACCCCTTGATCCCTCCAACCTGGGCCATCTTACTTTTGCCCAGGCTATGGAGCTTCTGTCAAAAGTCCCTCTTCCCTCTCCATCACATCCTCAAACACCAGCTTCATCATCATCTTCTCCATCTACCCACTCAAAACAATCTACCCATACACCTCCATCTCCCAAAGACCTGCCTTTGAAGGATCAGCTTTCTTTGCTGACCAACAAAGTTGGTTCTTTGGAAAACACCATGCATTCTCTACCCTCCATCATCTCAGACTCTGTGTCTGCACAGCTTCAGGGGTTCTTTGATTCGTTCAAGGCCTCTTTACCTACCACTCCACAGCCTGATCATTCTCCACAGCTGTTAGCACTCACTGCTCAGCTGCAAAATGTATCCACCTCCCTCTCCTCTATTCTTTCCATACAGCAGGACTCTGTGTCCTCAATGACAGCCATTTCCCAACAGCTGTCATCACTTCTTACTTCTTGCAACTCTACTCTTCCAGCCACTCTGGCTAGCTTACAAACTCTAATTGGCTCCCTATCAAACTCTGTGTCATCAGATCTTGCTGATGTGCAAATTCTCTAGAACTTCATCTTGCACAGCTGCAAACTCTGCTGTTCACAGCGTCTGACAGGGAAAATATTGTTAATCTCACATCCCTTGCTGATTCCCACTCCTCTTCTCTTCAGACCTGTCTTTCCCAGCTTACAGAGGTGAAGGATAACTTGGCTTTCTTAGTGACTAGCCTTGTTGGTCCTAAACCTTCTGCTAAACCTGCTGGCAAGCCTGCTGACTTTGTGTCTTCAGGCAGACCAGGTGTTGAAGTCGCTGCTTCATCTCCTTCAAAGGGGGAGAAGTCATCTGCCTCGAAGACTAAGTCTAAGGGGGAGAAAACTTCTTCTCCTAAGGAGATACCAGTGTCTGCAACTCACACTGGTCAGCCAGCAGATGTCTTTGAAACAGGTGCAGCTGAAGGTGTCTCTCAAGCTGCTATGCCTACTCAGGCTGTCTCTCCAAACCCTGCTCAGTCTAAGGGGGAGGAAGTCATTCCTGAGGACAGGCCTAGCAGTAAAAGGAGGCACTTAATTCTATCTGAAGAAGAAGAAGAAGAGGAAATTCCTGAGGCTGCTGTCACTACAGCAGCAGCTAAAGGAAAAGAAAAGGTAGCTGATGATCCCATGGAGCAGAAGCAGGCAGAAATTCAATTTCACAAGGCCAGGGCTAAAGAGATGGGTCTTCCTATGCACAAGTACTTTGAGTTTAGAGAAGAACAGCTTCAAGCTCTGGAGGAATTGAGAAAAGAAGAAGAATCTGCTAAAGCTGCTAAATCCTTTGCACTCCAAGAAGCAAAGAAAATTAAAATGTCTACCTTGGAGGTGCAAAAGAAAATAATGGAAGCTGCTAGACAATCAGCAGGGGAGAAAGAGAAGGAAGTAGAAAAAGGTACTCAGGTCTCTGTGACCAAATCAACAGTACCCCATGCAAGAGCTTAATACCACTTTGACAACTTGGCTAAGAAAAAGTTTCATGATGTTGCTGAAAGAAGGCTAGCCAAGGAAGCAATTGTCAAAGCTGTCCCTGTATCAAGGAAAGGCAGTCAGTGGAAGCTTAAAATAACAAGGATGGGTGCAACAGGCCCAGAATTGGAAACTTATGACCACACTGATGTAGCTCAGATGGGATACAGGGAGTGGATTGAGCTGGCAGTTGCCCTGAGTGAATCAAAGTCTGAAACTGCTAAACAGATCAGGGCATATGTCAAGAAGTTGATGGAAAGAGTAAAGGATCTTGGCCTGATATCTAAGGAAGTTAGTGAAGGTGTCTTTGTGACACATCAAAAAATAAAGGCCAGGAGGACAAGGAAGGACACAGAGATGGAGCTACTCCTTACACTGATCGAACAGGGCGACTATGCCATTGAAATGAAAGGAGTTGATCATAGCCTGCCAAGTGGAATAGAGTTTGAGGATGGCAAAATTATTGAAGAACCTGAGCTGGGGGCATTTTTTGTAGATCCCCTAACTCAGAAGAAGTGCTTCCAAAGAGCCTCAGAGCTGTACAAAGTTGATCTGAGTCAACTTGCCGCCTTCAGACTTGCAGTTTCATTTAGGCAGTCTAGCAGATGGAGAGCAGCCGTCTGGGATCAGCTCAGAGGCTTCTATGAAAGAGGAGAGCTTAATGATCCCAAGTTCATGTTCATCAGAAGTGAAATTCAGGAACTTGAGGATACAAGAGAAGAAATGGAAAAGATGTTCCAGGAACCCCCTCCAGTGTAATGAAGTCCACCTGCCATCTGGGTAGGTGAAGAATAGGAGCTGTCCATCAGTTGGACAGGCTTGCCATTATCTGCTCCCAACTCAAACAGTCCAAAGATCTTGTACATTAGTTGTACATTATTACATAAGTTGTAATCTTTTCTTTTACATTAGTTGTAAAATACTTTAGTACATCAGTTGTACTCTTGTAAAAACATGTGTTGTCGTATGTAGTCAAGAATAGTGCATATATAAACTGATCTTTTACTTTACTGTAATGTTGTAATTTCAATTCTGCAAAATGTACTGTAAAAATATACAATGATTTTTGATAAGACCAGCTTAGACTGGTTATTGCAAATAGGGGGAGATTGTTAGGCACAAAAAGGCCTCAGTCAAACCTGTTCTACATCTGAGGGGGAGATTGATAATCAAACCTGTTGATGCATTTGAAGGTTGAATTTAAGGCCTGTTATATGCCTTATTGAAGCCTGAAAATGATTTGCAATATTAGTCATAAGCTGTTCTATGTGTTGCATGTGTTGCAACTAAGACAGTTTGTCCAAGCTGCTCTGTCTGCTGAACAGGCTGGACATAAACTGTCTACGCTGCTCTACACTGGTGAGCAGGTTGGACACTTTTAAAGTGTTCTGTTCCTTGTGAACAGAACCTGTTCTTTGTGAACAGGCTAAACACTTTATGGAATATGTTTCCAAGTCATCATGTATTGTTTTTTACTACAAGATCAGTTTACAAAGTCGAAGACAAAGTGGAAAACAGAACTCCTCAGCCTGCCCAAGCTGTTCTGTAACATGAAGACAAAAGGTTATTTGAAAAAGGGTGACGGACCTTTTTCTTATATCAAAATAGGCCTTTACAAGGAAGAAAGACACAAAGTTGACATTCCTAAATTAGTTAAAGGCAATGCAACAGTAGACAAAGTAAAAAGACAAAAGTTCTGCACATGTGAAGACAAGTCTGCTTTTCAGAAAAGTGCAGAATAGGTTATGTTGTCTTTTCAATAAGACTTCTCCTTTTCATTCCATTCAATGAAGATGTTTCTCATAGATCATCTGACTGAGTATAAAAGGAAGCTTCTAAGGACAGAAAGATTAGTGAAGAAAGCTAAGTGCTGAAACCAAGAGTGAACGTGCAAGTGTGATTTTCATGCATGCAAGCCTTCTGTGTAAACCAGTATCTGTGTGTCTAAGCTGTTTTACATAAGCTGTTCCCTTAAGTCTTGTAAACACAGTGAGTGCTTCTTAGTGAGTGTATTCATTGTATTCTAGTTTGAGTTTGTCTTAGACTAGTAAACATACTGTTGTATCTGTCATCTCAGCTTGAACTATTCCACATTCAAGCTTGTTTGTAATTAACAAATTGTTGATAATACATACAAACATTGAGAAAACAATGTGTAGTTTTTAAATAGCTGTATTCACCCCCCCCTCTACAGCTTAAAGCTATATACTTTGGGAACCTCTCAGGACCTACACGTGCGAACTACTCTTTATCATATCAGGCTATGTAAAACATTTCTATATTTTAAAATTTTATCGACGTATTTTTGAAAATGTCCATATAGTGGTCGTTCGTTATGATTATGGTTATGCTTCCGCGACGTCACGCTTCGTTGCCAACCGGGGTAACGGGGTGTGACACATAAAAAGCCGGCTTGACACATCTGCTGTTAGCTCTCCTTTGAGAGGTGACATTGAAGCAGCCAGTACCCCACAGGTGACTGCACACCCCACCAGCCACTCATCTCGTTCTCAACAAGGAGATGTTTCATTTCTTCACGGGGATTATGCACATAATCTATCCTGGGATCATTCGGATCCTATGGATATTGAAACCAGTACACCTCAGCCCCAGTGTACATTTCTTCAAGCACAAGTCATAAACCGATACACTCTAGGTCACTTGAGTCGGTTTCATGCGTTGAAACAAGTATAGAAGGACTTCGTGTCCTTGGAGAAACAACTATTATGTCGCAAGCATTCGTTTCTCTGTCACTTGAAGAAGTTGGAATTCCTACCACAGACACGTCAATGCCAATTCTGAACATTGGCCACGCAGATGTACGTTTTACAAGTTCAACTGTTGTAACAACTAAAAATTTAAGTGACTCAGGAGTTAGCGTATTACCCTTCGTTACTGAGACAAGATTGAATGATTAAATTTCTGGAGTAACTGCACAAATTAGCACTCAATATGCAGAGATGATGAGTCAAATGATAAATATTCAATGATTATTGAAAGGAAAGGCTATTGCAGAAGTTGAAGAAGAGGAAAAACATATTTCAAACAATGAGTTACGAGACTACTGTAAAAAATAAATGCAGAATAAGAATATTTTTGTGTTTTTCTTTAAAAATGAAGTTAAGACAAAAGTAAACTATAAAAGAAAAATATTTTTGACTTTTTGATGTATTTAAAACAAATAAAATCTTTTTTGTGATTTTCTTACATATTATATAACATTTAAGATTTAAAAATTAAACAACCTAAAATTTAAAATTGTAGAGAAGTTAAAAACAACAAAAAAAATATAATCGAACATCTATTATACTCCCCCTCAGATAAAAACCTATCCTTTTCTTTTTCTTTTTCTGATCAATTTCTTGAACCTATTTAACCTTAATGATTCAGACAAACCTGGATAAATTTTGCGTCCCACTCATTGATGAACAATTCATATAGCAATTTGTCAGGATCATTAATTATTAAAGATATACATAGATAATGAAATATTGAAATTTAATTTTGCGACACACCCATTAAATTTAAATAACAGATATTTTCTAAAATATCTGAATCTCAAACATGAAAGTTTGAAATATAATTATTTAATCAATGTCTGATATTCAACTAGAAGGTGGATTCAACATGCCGATATGTGATACTAAAAACTGAAAACGATGTTCGTCTAAAGCTTTAGTAAAAAGATCTGCAAGTTGATATTCCGTGCCTACAAAATATAACTCAATTGTTCCCTTTGCACATGATCTTTAATAAAATGATACCTGATATCTAATGTTTTGTTTGTGAGTGCTGCACGGGATTGCAAGAGATAGCAATCGCACTTCGAGAATTGTAGTAAATTGGGATGTTGGTGAGCGAGAATCCATTATCACGTAATTGTGTTCTCATCCACAGCACTTGTGAGCAACAGCTTGCAGCTGCTACATACTCAGCTTCAGCTGTGGATGCTGAAACACAATTCTGCTTTTTTGAGGACCAACTCACCGGTCTGTCTCATAAGAACTGTATTCCACCTGATGTGTTTTTCCTGTCAACTCTACAACCTTCAAAATCAGCATCTGAAAAGGCAGTAAGATCAAAATCGGTTCCCTTTGGACACCAAAGACCAAGATCGGGTGTACCCTTAAGATAACAAAAAAATGCGCTTTACCGCAGTTAGGTGTGATTCTTTTGGGTCGACCTGAAAACGAGCACAAAGACATGTTCAAAAATTTATATCAGGTCTACTAGGAGTCAGATACAGTAAGGATCCTATCATGCCTCTGTAAGTTGTATTATCGACACTTTTCCTAGAAGGATCGGTGTCTAACTTACAGTTGGAGGCCATGGGAGTTGCGATAGTCGTGCAAGAGTCTAACTTATACTTCTTGATGACGTCAAGAGTATATTTCGACTGGTTCACAAAAATCCCATTTTCAAGTTGTTTGACTTGTAATCTGAGGAAAATATTCATTTCTCCCATCATACTTATCTCGAACCTGGACTCCATTAGAGATGAAAACTCCTTACAGAAATTACTGTCAGTAGATCCAAATATAATGTCGTCGACATATATTTGAACTAGCATTATGTACAGGCCTTCCCTTTTTGTGAACTGTGTTGTCTCCACCACACCATTGCTGAAACCAGCATAGATAAGAATGTTAGAGAGTCTGTCATATCATGCGCGAGGTGCTTGTTTCAAACCATAGAGGGCTTTGTCTAGCACATAAACATGGTTAGGTTTATGTGCATCAACAAATCCTTGTGGTTGTTCAACGTACAGCTCTTCATTAAGTCACCATTAAAAAAGGCTGTCTTGACGTCCATCTAGTACACTTTAAAGGATTTGTGTGCCGCGTACGCCAAGAAGATTCTGATATCTTCAATCCGTGCAACTGGAGCGAAGGTCTCGTCATAATCTATCCCTTCTTGTTGTCGGTAGCCTTTGGCGACAAGTCTCGCTTTGTTTCTTATAACAATGCCATTTTCGTCTTGTTTGTTCTTGTAGATCCACTTCGTTCCGATAATTGTTCGGTCTTTGGGCTTGGGAACTGACCGCCATACTCGGAGCTGTTCAAACTGGTTGAGCTCTTCTTGCATTGCAACAATCCAGTCCTGATCTTTTAAGGCTTCATCCACACGAGCTGGCTCTATCATACTAAGGAATGATGCGAAGAGACATTCATTAGCAGACGCCCTTTGGGTTTGGACACCGGTTGAGACATCACCAATAATCTGATCGGTTGGGTGACTTCGGGTCCATTTAGTCTCATGTGGAAGGGGTGAATGAGAAGGAATCTCAGTGGTGAGAGTGGGAATGGAGGATGATTCATGGTCAATGGTTTCTAGTGAAGGTACCACTGGTTCCGGTTCGGGTTCAATATGTTCAGGGGAAGGAAGGATGTTTGGCATGATGTGCGAGGGTATTCCTGGAGTAGATTCAACTGCATATGTATCAGTGGATGAAGTTGATGGATGTGGGTATGAACTGGATGATGATGGATCAGATAGAATTTGAGGTGCAGTTGAATTGTTGGATGTGTTACCTATAGTAGAAGAAACATTACAAACATTAGAATTAGGACAAAAAAGTTCTACGTAAAAAGGATCAAATAAATTAACTAAATCAGAAGGTGAAAAAGAAGTAGATTGAGAAGAAGAGTCCCCAGGCATTGGTTTAATGCGTGGTCCTGAATGATCAACTTCGGGTGCCAGTTGTGCCAATTCGTCAAATGTGACATGCACACTTTCATTGACTGTCCTGGTCCGAGTGTTGAATGCACGATATTCCTTTGAGTTGAATGAGTATCCAATGAAGATCGCTTCATCCGCTTTCTCGTTGAATTTCCCGAGGTTGTCTTTGTCATTAAGCACATAGCACCTACAACCAAATACACGTAAGTACTTGATAAAAGGTACTTTATTCAAGAAGAGTTGATATGGAGTTTTATTGAAACACTTATGGATTATGGAGCGATTCTGCGTGTAGCAAGATGTTGACACGGCTTCGGCCCACAAGAACGGGGGTAGCTTTGAATAAATCAGCATTGTACGTGCAGCTTCCACAAGGGTACGGTTACGCCTTTCAACGACTTCATTTTGTTGAGATGCTCTAGCAGCAGAATATTGATGTTGAATACTTTTGGATCGAAGGAATCCCTCTACTATCGAATTCTTGAATTCTGTGGGTTGTCAGATCGGATTGATTGAACAGACAGTTGCTATTGTGTCTTGACACTCTTTATAAAATCGATGATTTCTTGAGCTGTCTCATCCTTGGATCGCTAGAATTTAACCCAGGTATATCGTGAGTAATCGTCAACGATAACCAACACATATCGCCTTCCATTTATGCTTTAGGTCCTCGTTGGTCCACATAAGTCCATATGTAGTAACTCCAACACTCTCTTCGATGATGGTTCAGGTTTTGGTTTGTGAGATGATCTTTTCGTCTTGCCCTTCTCACAAGCTCCACACAGATGATCTTTTTCATATCTCAGTTCTGGGAGTCCTTTCACCAGTTTGTTTAGCAGCCAGCTTGTTGAGGTTTTCAAAGTTTAAGTGGGATAACCTACGATGCCACAACCAAGAGTCTTTTGATGAGGCTTTTGTTAGAAGGCAGATGCTATCCTTAAACATAAGCTTAGCTACATCTATGGTGTAAAGGTTAGAGTTACGGGAACCGGATAAAATTTCTTTGCCATCCATACTCTTAACACTACAGTTTTTAGCCCTAAACGTTACTTCTAATCCTTTATCGCAGAGCTGACCTATGCTAAACAGATTATGTGATAATCCCTCAACGTAGTCAACATCCTTGATGACTAGATTATTTAAGACTAAATCCATGTATCCTTTTATGTGAGCATGGTGACTGTTCCGGAATTTTAGTGTCCCACTGTATTGTTCTACTATATTGGACAACAATTCTATTCTCCCAGTCATGTGCTTGGAGCATCATGAATCCATATACCAGATGGATTTTCCCTGAAAAACAAATAAATACGTATAATGAAAATCTATAAGTATTCAAACGTATCCACCTTAAATTAACATTCAAACCGTATTTTGAACCGAGATGTTCAGAAAACATGATGATATTAGACCGGGTCCTGAGATGTGTGCACAGAAGCCAAACGTGTCGGTTTAAGCACAACAGACAAGCAGAAGAACGGGTCCTGTCCTATGATAACTAGATACCAATTCATTGAAGCACGGGTCTTGATCTGTAGTAACCAAGAACCATCTGCATTAATATCACACAACTTTGGGTACCCATCTTAATATTGGTCCTTTTGGGTTAGGAGTTCCAGGTGAATATGGCACGTTTGCAGTTTTAGGAACCCATTTTGCAGTTATGTGTGGACCAGATGCATAGCCTTTTGGAATCCATTGAAAATTGGATTTATTAGGCTTTGGAACCTTAGGCGATGAAATTACCTTCGGTTTTTGACTTTTTGAGACTTGTTTGACTTTTGCTTTGGTTTTGGGCCTAGGCAAAGTACAAGTCTCATTTTTTGTGATGGCCGATGATGCAACATTTATTATTTTCTTTTTACGAATTCTTTTAGCAGGATAAGGCACAAAAGCATTCATTTCAGGTACTTGGCGTCTAAAACGAGTTGGACATAATTTAAACAAGTCACTAAAAGAATACTTCAAATAAGCATTAGAATTCGTTACATCATTAAAATCATTGTTTTAAGAGATTACATGCAACCCATCTATAGAAACAAAATCATTTGGCATAACAGCCTTCTACATAAAAAAAAAACTTGTAAAATCTTGCATGGTTGTTTTTGGCACTCTTCTCACATGATCTGTAGGAACAAAAGAACGAGAGTCAGTACACATGGAAGACTTAGACTTTAAAGATTTTTCTTTTTTTTTTGAGTGGGTTTCTTACAAGACTTGGATTGAATCTGAGTCCTTTTTGAAACCGCAGCTTTAAAAGATTTCGAGCACTCACCTTTAAAACTGATAGAAGAATTTTCAAATTTAGTTTTACCTTTGTTAGATGACACGTGTGGGATTTTGGTAGGACGAGAAACTCTTGGCTCTTTTAAATGATCTTTCAAGCTTTGAGAAACCATGTCAAATTTTTCTTTGTAGACAGTTAATTGAACAGATTGTTGAAAACTTTGATTTACCAATTTTTCCTCATTCTTAAGAAAAGCTTCTTGATAATCAAGAGCTTTCTTTCGAGTTGACTTTAATTCCTTTTCTAAAACTTTAATTTTATGTTGACAAACTTTTGTAGGAATGTAAAAGGTGAGGGATTGGTTTTACTAGTTCTGCTTTCATTTCAGCTTCAGATCAACTAGACAAGAAGTTTTCCTCTAGAGTGGGTACTCTATAAGGATAACTCTCGTTTACTTCTTCATATTTAAAAGATATTTCTTTTTCTTTTTTTCATTACGTTTCTCATCCTCTTGAGTTAAGACTTCTTTTGATGACTCGGAAAAGAGGTAAAACTTGTTGAGCCTTTTTCATGTCATAAAAGAGAGGTAAAACTCGTTGAGCCTTTTCCAAACACTTAGGATTTTTGAAGCCAATTCCTTGTTTAGAATGGTAAAACCTAGTCTCTTTGGGCTGGTTCAAATTAATAGTTTGTTCTGTTTGACCCCGTTTTAAAAATTCATCATCAAGGGTCTTTGTTCTAGAGTACAAACTTATTCTTTCTTCTTCTATCATTTTGTATTTTTCTAAGCTGTCTATGTTTTCCATACTTACCGTCTCTAATTGTTTTGATAGAACAAATATTTCTGATTTTAATGAGTGCTTTTCATTTGATAACCTATCCATACAAGATTCTAGGTATGTATTCCTGAACATCTACCTTTTCAATTAGCATATGTTATATCGCATTATGATTAGTTAACCACTTCGATTGACATAACTCAGATGACTCTTTTAATGTTTGGGCTACATGTTCAGCCTTCACACACTTTTCCGTTTCATCATTTAATCTAGCTTCTAAATCAAGTATATGTGTGTGCATGTTACATTCACTATGTACAGATAAATTATTTACATGCTTTGGAATGTAAAAGGAATGTACCTCTCGTGCCAGCATTTGATGAAGAGCATTCTGGATCCTCGGATCTGGCCATCAGACATGCTGTTGGAGTTTGCGGTGTCTCCCCCTCAGCAGCAGTGTCTGAATCTGAATCTGTCGATGTCGCATTGTCAGTCAATCCCAGACGATCCGCCATGTAACAATTCTTACCCTTGTCGTCCTCTTCATCAGTAACCTCCGCATCCCAATAATCTTCATGGGCAACGAGAGAGTCCTCTTCTTGGCGGCTACAGCTTCCACTCGTAATAACCGACGTCCCTTTCATACTTGTTTTTTCATTCCCAAGCAAAGTGGCCCGGTTTGACGCACTTGTAGCACAGACGTTCTTCATTTCCCTTAGGCTCTTCAGCTCTTGGCCATTAATCTCTCCTCTCAACCGACCTCTTGTCGGCACGACGAGGTTCTCTACTGTCATCCCTTCTGTTGTCCTGACGATCATAGTCCCTTTGATCGTCACGTCGGTCATCCCGTCTATCATCCTGACGATCATCCCTACGGTCATAATCGCGTCGATCATCCCTGCGATCACCTCTCCTAGCGTCTCGCCTTTCATAGAGGCTGTCATCCCGATAGTCCCGTCTATCGTCAGTCTGTCATCTCTGTCATCCCTCCGATAATCATCCCTTCTGTCATCTCGGCGATTGTCATTTCTTCTGTCATCTGAATACCTCCGCGGGCCGGTGTCGTAGCTGAGCTGATTGTTCGTCTTATTGGTGAAACGTCTCTCTTGTAGACGGTTAGTCCATAAGGCGATCTGTTCTTGAATTGTTTCTTCTTCCTCATCTATAATCTCACGCGGAGGAGAAGCATATCGGCATTGATATGATGATGATCCTTGAGTGTAGGATGCAGTAGGGAGGAACTTGTTGGATATCAAGGCCAGAGAATCAGTTGGTTTGTTGCCTGTATTGGCAGATAGTAACAAGGACGTTAACTGATAGGCCATCTGCTTCTGATGGTCTACATCACCCACATACTTTTTCAATTCTTTAAAAACCACATTGATAGACACATTGGGGATGTCCAACACTCGTCACATGGCTCGGGATGCAATTTGCCATTCTGGGGCTAAGGCAGCAAAGAACTAGACGTTGATGTCATCATTGTCTTTCTTTATGTGCAGTTTGTTAAGTTTGTTTAGAACTGCACAGAATCTGGTGAACTTGGCCTGTAGTGACTCGCCGTCTTTGGCCCTGAACTCAGTAAACTCGGCCTTTGCGTCCTAAATTTTGGCTCTGTCGTCTAAGTCGGCCCCTAGCATCTGAAACTATAGTTCATCCCACATTTCCTTGGCCGACATCTTGCTGTCTACTCCTACAAGGATATCAGTGGGCAGGACTTGGTAGATAAGATATTCTGCCCTTTTGTCAGCATGTTCCCTATTTTGCTCTACCTCATTTGCAGGTTCACATTCAACTTTGGATGCGAGAACAGGTGGGTCGGCTTTGGGTCTAGCAGCAATTTCCCAATAACAGATAACTGGGCCTTCGGAAATTGATTGGAGCAAAAGGTTGCCATATGGTTGCATACCGATAAACTTGAGAAATCGGGACTTCCACTGCTCATATTCATCCAGATACAGAACAGGTGGTCTGTTCTGATATCCGAGAACAAGGGCTTCTCTAGACATGATTTATATTGCTGATATAGAAGAATGAGATCTTGAAGGTGGAAACTGGATTCGGATTGGCTGAACTGCGGATGAACAGTACCTCGGACGGTACGGAGTTCGGATGAAAAGTGATTTAGGATGGGACCAAATTCGGGTGAACAGTGACTTCGGATGGGACCTAGTACTGTTTGACTAAGATCAGATGGACCGAATTCGGATGAACAGTGAATTCGGATGGGACTGAATTTTGTTTGACCAAGATCAGGTGGATCGAATTCGGATGGATCGAATACCAAGATCAGGTGCATGGAATTCGGATGGATCGAATTCGGATAAACAGTGCAGACTGCGGATGAACAATTGGAAATTTTTTCAAAAGGAAACACCGAATTCGGATATGGAACGAACTTCGAATGGTCTGAAATGAAAGTGTAAAATGAAAGCACAAAATAAAATAAGTGTTTTAAAAATGCTTGATCTGAACTTCGGAGGATCCGAAGTTCGGATTGGTCCGAAGGAAGGTCCGAATTGGGGCTAATATGGTCCGAAGTGGACCGAACTAAGGTCCGAAATGGTCCGGGATGGGTTCGAAATGGTCCGAAATGCAACATTAATGGGTCCGAAATACAACAGTTATGAGTTTTTAGAAATTGTACAAAATTACAACTAGCAGATTTGTGGCCTAATAATAGATTCTAAATGATTAGAAAATTATTTTAAACACTTTTAAGTCTTTAAAATATTCCAAGAAACACATAAAAATCAATCAAAAATGGACCAAACCATGTTGAAAACCCATATTTTTTTTCAAGACAAAAAACGAATTTAAATGGACAGAATGAGGTAATTATTGAACCTAAATAGCTCTAAATCACTAGAGAATGAATACAAGATGATTATAATAAAAGAAAAACGAAAACAAAAATATTTTTGAAGAAGAAAGATCAAACCGTGCAATTTTTCGAAGAACAACAGCAAAATCCGAGAAGATGAAGTTGAAATCCACCTCCTGAGCTCTGATACCAATTGTTATATTTGATTCCCAGATGATCAGCTCTCGTGAATGTATAAAAATACTCAAACAATCAACACACAAACAGAATCGAAGCTCAATGATTGTGTAATGATGAAGACAATACAAAGAGAATAATAATGATTAATGTGCGGCGGCTAATTGAATAAATGTTTCCGTGTAAATTCAAATTGTCAAACCACACTTTTACACACAACCCTAGGTCAGTTTATACCTAGGGTAATAAAAGCATCTTTCAAGGTATTACACATAGACCCCTTGAACTTTAATAAATAAGAAAATAAACAAGAAATAAATTAAAAGATAAATTAACTAGAAATATTTATTACAAAATAAATCAACAAGATTGAAATTAAATATCTAACAAAGACATATCACGCTAGACCCCATGATCCAATTGTTGAAATGCTTGTAATATGAAAATCTATATTCTCACTAAATATTTCTTATAGTTGTTGTTTAACATTTTCAAGAATCAAGTCGATTAATAGACCACTACTCAACGAACTTTTGGTATAGATTGGCATATGATAATTGTGGTAGTCTGGGTAGATTTGATTTGATTGCATGATGAAATGAATTAGACTAGTTTGTACCCGTTATAATTTTATTCTGAAAACTGTAACTCTGTACTAAAATTGTATTAAACATAATCCTAATAGTTGTACTGTAATTTGAAATCCCGCAACTTAATTGCTCTGTCTTAGTTACGATTGATATCGTGTTGCAATATGTGGGACCTAGACGTTTAGGACTGCTCCGTAAGGGGAGGTCCTCACAGAATGGTATCAGAGCCCATAGTTTGAGTGAATCAAGTATTATGTTGATAATACTTGGTCTCAAACTGAAGCAATACATATATATCAATCATTTAGGTGGTTTGAACTAAGATAGGAAGTACAGACTGTTAGGATGGGAATAAGGGTACATAGCTCAAGTATAATAAACTGATAGTTACATGATTTTTAATTTTCAGTAAAGATGTCAAGATCAGGATCAGGTGATTTCCTCAACAATATGACTCCCCAACAGATGTTTCAAATGGTACAACAACTACTAGCCCAACAACCAGAGCAATAAAATAAAAATATGCAAGAACAGTTTCGGGTCAGAGATGAGGCCGAAGCTACAAGACGTCCAAAATGATGAGTCTGATTCTGATAACTCAAACCCTGATACCCAAATTGAGCAGCCTAAAGGTTGTAATTTTAAAGATTTTAAAGTGATCGGTGCCCTGAACTTTGACTGTACAGTAAATCCAATTCAGGCGTTGGATTGGATCAGTCACACTGAAGAAAACTTCAGAATCTCCGATTGCCTAGATTCAAAGAAAGTCAGTTATGCTACCGCTCTGTTCGTCGGCGCTGCTCGTGCCTGGTGGAAAACACATAGGAGCATTTATGGAGAGGAGGTCATCCAGACTTTAGAATGGGAGCAGTTTCTTGACATATTTAACGCGAAGTATTGTCCTGTTGACCAAGAAGACAAAATGGAGGTCCAACTGATGCAACTAACTCAAGGAACTAAGACTGTTGACGAGTATGAGCACGAATTCTCGCGGCTATGTGGCTATTCCTGATATCAATTAGCCAACGAGGAAAAATGAACAGATTTCGCGAAGGGCTTAACCCGAGGTACAGACAACCCATGAGCGCGATGAGGTATAAATCTTACTTGGTAATGGTTGAAGCTGCAAGGCAGATAGAGATGGGATATTTAGAGTATGGCGCTCAACTTTACGATCCACATACAAACCCGACATGTCCTTCTCCCCCTAAGAAACAAAGATTCGGCAAGTTCTTCAAGCCCAACAAATCACAGTCCCAGCAACCCCAGCAGTCTCAGCAGTATAGCTCACCTCAGAAAGCTCAAGCCTATTCTCTCACAAAAGAACCACAATTTTGCAAAAGATACACCAAATCACACATGGGGCAGTGCAACCCGGATGACGTTACTTGCTATGTGTGTAGCAAGATCGGACAGAGTAGTGAGGAATGTCCTGAGCGGGGTCATGGATGTGCAAAATGCAGAAAACGTGGACACTTTATGTATCAGTGTCAGAGTTGATGGCGAGGTCAGTTAGAGTCATCAACCGGAGGTTCAACGATGAAAAGCTCAGGCGCAACTCCAACTTCAAGGACCCGTGCATTTCAGATAACAGCGGAGGAAGCGAAGAAACCCAGATGTGGTTACCAGTACGTTCTTACTAAATTGAATAACTGTAGTACTTGATATAGAGACGGCCAGTAACAATTATGTTATGGCTGATTCTGTTTACCAAAATTTCACATTACTTGTCAATAATGTTGTGTTCAACCTTGATCTTATTCCGATTCCGTTAAAAGAGTTTGATGTCATTATCGGCATGGACTAGTTAACGAACAACGAAGCTACGATCGTGTGCAACCGCCGAATCATCAGGATAAAGTCTTCAGACGGCCGAGTGTTAGAAATCAAAGGTGACAACGGTAAAGGTGCACATTGTTTCATATCAGTTGAGAAAGCGCATAAATATCTATCTAAGGGTCACCAATCATATCTATGCTTTGTCTCGAATGAATCCGTCTCTGAAGCCAACAAGAAATCTATATCTTCTATTCCGATCGTCTGTGAGTTCCCAGACGTATTTCCCGATGATATCTCTGTAGTGCCACCAGAACGTCAAGTCGAATTCGGAATTGCTAAAGCTCCCAACAGACTTGCGCCTGCAGTGATGCAGGAAATGTCAAAACAATTGCAAGATCTGTTAGAAAAAGGATTTATCTGACCCAGTTCATCTCCATGGGGTGCACCTGTCTTGTTCGTTAAGAAGAAAGACAAAACTCTCTGCATGTGCATCGATTATCGTGTGTTGAACAAAGTCACCATCAAGAACAAATATCCTCTGCCTAGAATCGACGATTTATTTGATCAACTTCTGGGAGCAAGTCACTTCTTCAAAATTGATCTTCGTTCTGGTTATCACCAGATAAAAGCCTAAGAAGAGGATATCCCGAAAACAGCCTTCTGAGCGAGATACGGTCATTATGAATTTCTCGTAATGCCTTTCGGTCTAACAAACGCACCAGCGGCATTCATAGATCTCATGAATCGCGTGTGCAGACCAATGCTGGATGAGTCAATTATTGTATTCATTGACGATATTCTGATTTACTCCAAAATGGAGGATGATCATTCTATTCATCTGCGGGAATTGCTAGAGTTATTGAGAAAAAGAAAGGATCTACGCAAAATTCTCTAAATGCGAATTCTGGCTCACACAGGTATAACCTTATATTGTCTCGAGCTATTTCCTAAGCGTTCTTTGTATCAATGAAAACTTGAACTTCTACCTTGTTATTTTTATAGATCCAATTCCTTGGCCATGTTGTATCTGGCGAAGGTATTTTAGTTGATCCGTCTAAAGTTGAGGCTATTCAGAAGTGCCAAACGCCACGCAATGCCTAAGAAATCAGAAGTTTCCTTGGATTGGCTGGTTACTACCGGCGATTCATTAAAGACTTCTCGAAGTTTGATGTGCCGCTCACAATGTTAACACGAAAGAACACACCTTTCGTATGGGCAGATAAACAACAAGAGGTATTTGAAACTTTAAAGTAGAAACTTATTCAAGGCTAATCCTAGCCTTACCAGAAGGCAATGATGACTTTGTCGTCTATAGCGATGCATCTCGTACTGGCTTAGGTTGTGTCCTCATGTAAAGGGGAAAGGTCAGTGCCTACGCTTCAAGGAAATTGAAAGATTACGAGAAAAGTGCACCAACTCATGATCTTGAGTTGGCTGCCGTTACATTTGCACTGAAAATCTGGCGTCATTATCTCTATGGACTAGGTGTCAGCTATACACCGACCATAAAAGCCTCAAACACCTTTTTACACAAAAGGATCTAAACATGAAACAGCGACGGTCCGTGGAGCTCATCAAGGACTATGATTGCGAGATCATGTATCATCCTGGCAAAGCCAACATGGTCGCAGATGCTTTGAGTAGAAAGGTGTATCCTGAAAATTGTTGTTATGCCCTGACTCCTGTTGTATTCTCTTCTGATCCTATGGAAGACATCAAATCTGCTCAAGCTGAAGCGCTAAAAGAAGAAAATATTTGTTCTGAAAATATCAAAGGGCAACTGCGATTTCTGTCTATGAATCATTTGGGACTTCAATGTCTCAAGGGAAACCGAATCTGGATTCCTAAGTATGGTTCCATCCGCAATGCTCTTCTATCTGAAGCCCATCAGTCCAAGTTATCTATTCATCCTGGCAGCTGGAATAGGTACTTTGATCTTAAAGCAAATTATTGCTGGCCATGAATGAAAAAAGACATCGGTTAATTCGTCGAAAGCTGCAGAGACTGTCAAATGGTTAAGGTAGAACATCAGAAACCCTTTGGGAATATGTAACCACTACCAGTTCCTGAGTGGAAGTGGGAGCATATAACCATGGACTTCATTACGAAATTGCCAAAAACCAAGAGACAGCACGACTCCATCTGGGTGGTCGTGGATCGTTTAACAAAGTCGGCTCACTTCATACCGATGAAAGAGACGTATACCATTCATAGATTGGCACAGACGTACATCAACGAAGTTATTTCTCGTCATGGTGTGATCGTGATAGCCGTTTCACTTCAATACTCTGGAAAGTGCTGCAAGAGGGGATGAGTACTCGAATATCTATGATTACTGCTTATCATCCTAATGCAGATGGCCAAAGTGAACGCAGTATCTTAAATCTTGAAGATATGCTCCGTGCCTGCGTTCTTGATCAGGGTGGTAACTGGGATGGCCATTTACCTTTGGTCGAATTCTCATACAACAACAGTTATCATTCAACGATCAAGATGGCTCCTTTTAAAGCTTTATATGGAAGAAAGTGCAGAACTCCCACCTATTGGCATGAAACAGGTGAATTGCCGTTCGCGGGTCCTGCCCTTCTACAGTTGACTCATGAGAAGATTCAACTTCTCGGAAGGAACATTCTTGAAGCTCAAAGCAGGAAGAAGTCTTACTATGATAATCGGCACAGATCGATCAATTTTGCGGTCAACGATTGGGTGATGCTGAAAGTATCCCCAATGAAGAATGTTGTCCGGTTTATAAAGCGAAACGAGCTAGCTCTAGATTTATTGGTCCATTCAAGATTGTTGAAAAGATATGGAACCAATCCTATCGTCTTGAATTACCAACAGACTTAGCGGGAATACATCTTGTATTCCATGTTAGTCATCTGCGAAAGAGTTTAGCTGATGAAAGAGAAGTGCAGTTACCACATGTTAATGTGAAAATTGTTGAGAAGCTTCGCGTGGTTGAAGAGCCAGAATGTATTCTGGACTCGATGACCAAAAAGCTTCGCAATAAAGAGGTGCGGATGCTGCTCGTTCAGTAGAAACACCATAAAGGTTTGCATCAGTCTTGGGAATCGAGAGATGTCATGAAAGCTACAAATCCAAGTGTGTTCGAACATAGCTAACTTCGAGGACGAAGTTTATGCATGGTGGAACCCATGCTGTAACAACCTAGCTTTTGACCCGATTTTAGTTTATGTATTTGATTACATTATTTGTTTTGTAATATAATTTAGTAATGAAATTTATTTAATTATGTTTCATATGTGTTATAAATTATTAAGATGATCGAATTTAAAAGTAATGTAAAGAAAACAAATGTAGAGGGACCAAAAGTGATAAATTGCAAAAGTTAAGAAATAAAAGACCTAAACTTTTTCAATTTCTCATTTGTCACAATTAAAGGGAAAATTCAATTCTGTATACGGCTTCTTGAGCATTTCATCAAAAATCCATAAATGTTGCAATAAATTGAAGATTTAATCCAAGAGAAAGTTACAAACAACATCAAACATCAAGAATTTACAAGATTTCAAGGTAATACTTATTTAAATTTCGAATTTTAAGGATTTATGTTTGGTTTTGTGAAAAACCGAAGTGATGATTTAAGATCTAGCAAAATTTATGTTGCTTGTTTGTATAAATGGTTAGAAATCATGTGTTGAAGCTTCTAGAACTTACGGAAACAAAAATCATAGGTTAATTCGTCCAAAATGAGTAAAAATCTGAGTTTTTGTAACGTTTTGTGTTCTTGAGAAAAGTCTTGATTTTGGACGATTTTAGATTATTTAATGTGTTTAAGGTAGGGAAAATAGTGTAAAAACACCCCAATAATGATAATATAACCTTGGATTTAATTGCATGTTAATATTAATGTGTTTGGTGAATTTTTGGTAAAAACCCGTATGTGTCAAAAAACTGCAACTTCATGAACAAAATCTGGAAAATTGCTAAGTTAAGGATCCGAATTCGGTTGGGATCGAATTTCGATGGGACACCATCTCGGATGCTATTTCGGATCCCATCTCGGATGAAAGTAGATCCGAACTTGGATGGGTGTGATCTGATCCGAGTTCGGATGATCAAGTCGGATGGTCCGAATCCGGATGCCCAATTTCGGATGGCCCAATTCGGATAATTTTAAAATATTAAATAAAAGTATTATCACTATAAGAAAGGGTGTAATATACTTATGTGTATTGAAGTACAAAGTTTACGAGAGGTTCTAATATATATATATATATATATATATATATATATATATATATATATATATATATATATATATATATATATATATATATATATATATATATATATATATATATATATATATATATTTATGAGACTTCAAATGAATAAAGAAAGTGTAAAACGGCTTAATATGAATTAACGAGTTATCAGAATCAGATTAATTAAAGTTCAAAATCTAATGTTCTTGCTATGATAAAATTTATGACATGTTAAGATAAATTCTGAACAAAGTATTAAAGTTTAAAGTTATTGAAAGTGGGTCAAAGATTTTTAAAGCAAAGCCAGAGTCCAGGAAGACAAAGAATAAAGATTTAAATCCTGAGATAACTCAGGTGGTGGAGATATCTGCTTGATAAGACAACAGAACCAGTGAGTTATAGATATTCAGTTTTACATGCTATATTCTGGTTGAGACATATTGTTGATGATAGTTTATCTTAGCATTCATTTACTCAGCTGGATTGTGACCTGTGCTCACCAAGTTTCGGTGATGCCTTGTGGATCATGATGGCTATTTGACTTAACAATTTGCATACATTGTACTTACAGTTTAATTCAGATATTGTTAAAAGTTGATATTGCTATCATTACCTTGATTACTTATGCTTCCATCATTGTTCGCATCTTTGATGTATTGGTTCAGCTTAGCATGATTAGCCTTGTTTGTCTATTGTTCTAGACCTTGCCATATCACCAGTTCTATTGAACTTGGTATTGATTATTCTGAAGCTCCCTTCATGATGACTGCTGGTAGCTAGCCAGTATAAGTGGATAGCTTCCACTAAAAGCGTGAGCGTGGCCTAGACATCATCCAACTCTATGATTACTATGTCTCAATCATGAGTGGCTGTAGCGGCAGTTAAGACATATCACGCTAGACCCCATGATCCGCTTGTTGAAATGCATGTAATCTGAAAATCTATATTCTCACTAAGCATTGCTTATAGTTGTTTTCTAACCTTTTACAGGAAAAGATAAGGGGAAAGCACCTGCCGGACCTAGTTCTTAGGTCTTTCAAGAATCAAGTCGATTCATAGACGAATACTCAACGAACTTTTGGTACAGATTGGCAGATGATAATTGTGGTGGTCTGGGTACATTTGATTTGATTTCGTGATGAAATGATTTAGGCTAGTTTATACGCTTTATAAGTTTTATTTGAAAATTGTAACTCTGTATTAAAATTGTATTAAACTTAATCCTAATAGCTGTACTGTAATTTGAAATTCCGGAACTTAATTACTCCATCTTAGTTACGATTGATATCGTGTTGCAATATGTGGGACCTAGACGTTGAGGACTACCCCGTAAGTGGAGGTATTCACACATGAATAAGACCAGAGCTACTCAAGGTGAGGAACTTGGTCGGATGAATCCTTTATCCAACAGCTCTTGCAGCTGATTGGATAATTCTTGCATCTCTGACGGGGCTAGTCGGTAAGGTGCTCGTGCCACAGGGGCAGCTCCAGGCACTACGTCAATCTGAAAATCTATATGCCTAGCTAGTGGAAGTCCAGGAAAGTCTTCAGGAAAGACTTTTGGGTAGTCATGAACTATCGGGATTTCTTCGAGTCGCTTCTCCTGCGACTCCTCTTCCACTAGATGAACTAATACTGCTTGACAAACTCTTCGAAGGCACTTTAGCGTTCTTAAAACAGAGATGGCGTTCAACTTGCGATTCTTTCTTTCTTCTGGACCGTTAGGACTTTCTTCTTCTTAAGCGGTATACGCACTACTTTCTTACCACATAGGATCTCAGCATGATTGTCTAATAACCACTCCATGCCAATAACTATGTCTAAACTTCCGAGTTCAATAGACATCAAGTTATCCTAAAGGGATGATCTGCCAATTTTAACGTGCACTCCTTAATTATACTATTTGCTTCAATCAACTTTCCGTCAGCTAATTCTATTGCATAAGCATTGTCTAATGGGGAAAGAGTGGCATTCAGTTGTTCACTAAACTTAGCAAATATAAAACTCCTCACAGCCCCAGTATCAAACAGTGCATAAGCATATATATCGTTAAGGAGAAACGTACCCGTTACTACGTTGGGGTCTTGACGGGCATCTCCTGCTCCTAGTACAAATGCTCTCCCTTGAGCTCCTCCGTCATTCCTCAACTTCAGGCAGTCCTTCCTGAAATGCGTGGGTATCCCACATCTGAAGGAGCTCCTTTGCGTGACGCTGTTGTTTCCGTTGGCTTTATACTTACAATCATGGGTCAGATAACTAAGTCTCTTACATTTTCTGCAAGGTGTTGGACATGGACCTACCTGGTGGTAGGTGCATTGGTTACACAATGGTTTGTTGCCGGTATATCCCTTCCTTGGCTCAGCCCTGACACCAAATGCTTTGATGGTTTCGGGCTTCTTGGATTTTGAGTCCGATCCTTTCCCAGATTTGTCGTCCCTTTTTCTTTTGTTCTCCCCTGCCTTGACCTCCATTCTCCTGGCCACTTGATTCATTAAATTATTCGCCATCCGAATGGCGCTCTGAATTGTTGTGGGGTTGGAGGCGGTCACATTGCCTTGAGTTTGGGAAGCGAGTCCCCAAATATAGTGTTTGATAAAGTTGTACTCGGGGGTAAGCATTTGTGGGCACAGCAGACTCAATTCGTGAAAACGGTTTGTGTACCCGGAAACATCCATTCCCTTCATCGAAAAATTCCAGAACTCAGACTCCATCTTTTGCAGTTCATTTCGGGGGCAGTACACATCCGTCATCATTTGTTTCAACTCAGTCCAGGCGAGTTGATAGGCTGTGTCGATTCCAACAGACAGGACATAGGAATTCCACCAAGTCAATGCACCGTCCTGAAGAGTGTGGGTAGCGAACTTAACTTTCTCATCTTCTATACATCCGCTGATGCGGAAGACAAATTCTAGTTTCTCGAACCAGCGAACCAGTCCGACAGTGCCTTCAGTCCCGTTGAAGCATTGGGGCTTACAACTTAAAAATCCTTTATGCCACACCCTTTCTGAGTTGAGTCAGACCCTCCCGTAGTACGGCTTGCTCCTCCATCGCCGATTGCGGTGCTATTGCGGTTGGTTTCGTAAGTGGCTATAGCTGCTGCCACTAGTTGTGCAACCAGTTGCTTGATCAGTGTTCGTGGCTCTTTTCGGCGGCATCATCTTAAAGTTTAAAAAAAAGAACATAGTGTAAGAAGTTGAGTCATAAAGGTTTGAATTTTCTTAAGGCATACAGTTCAATAATATCAAATACGGATTCACAGTTAAACTTAAAATTTTCATTAATACTTGATATAATTTGTTACATCGGGGTCGGGTTTTACCCGAAAAACTTCAAGTTCTATCCTAACTAGAGAATACATCAATTGCAATTACAATCCCTAAATACAATAATAACAATAGCACTAGGTGTGGGAATGGTCAGGGGTTTCTCCTTGCTCCAAGGCATTGAGGTGTTCCGTCAGTGCCTCGTTGCGTGCCTCACAGTCGGCCAACCGCTGACGGAGTTCTTCTAGTCCGTCCAGGTTGGATGGAGAGAGCGTGCTGGTTTGCCCAGTAGATATTCGTGTTTTGCATCTCCTCACGCTCGATCCTTGAGGTGATCTCCCCAATATCCTGGCTTAGCAGCCTAAGTTGGGGATCGTGCCCGGTGGCTTTTGCCACGTGAAGAGGCGCAGTCTGGTTAGCGGGTTCTTGAGTGAGGGGTGGGGTTGGCTTGGAGGATGGTCCGCCAACCTCAAACTAGGAGCGGATTCCCTCCTGTCGCCTCCACTTTTGGAGGGTATTGGGCATCCAGTCCCACCGGCGGGCATCTACCCGTCGCCGTTGCAGCGGCTGCAACATATTTTGCCTTAGTGGATGATGTGGATATTGTGGTTTGCTTCTTGCACTGCCAAGAGACTAGTCTTGCTCTTAAGGGTGTGTTTGGTACAGAGAATTAAGGTTAGGGAAACGGAAATAAGAGGAATTCTCATGTTAACAAACATGGGAATTCCTCTTATTTCCATTTCCCTATGCTTAATTCTTACTACCAAACATAATGTAGATATTGACATCCTCTAGTTGTTGACTTCCTGTCTATATTGCAGCCTCCATAGTCACTATCAGAATAGGGTGTTAATTCAAGAGGAGAATCCTTGGGATACCATAGGCCCAATTTTGGTTGGCCTTTTAGATATCTAAAGATCCTCTTAACAGCAAACAGGTGTGAGTCCTTTCGGGCACGTTGGAACCTGACATAAACACAAACAGCAAACATTATATCTGGTCTAGAAGATGTGAGATACATATGTGAACCTATCAAAGATTTGTCAAAATGTATGTCCACATCTATTCGTTCTTTATCTGCATTAAGCTGCTTGTGAGTCTCCATTGGAGTTGTTGCAACTTTTGTATCCTTGTACCCAAACTTCTCCAGAATTTCATTCACATACTTTGATTGACTGATGAAGAGGCCAGTGGGCTTTTGCTTAACCTGTAATCCTAGAAAGAAAGTTAATTCTCCCATTGAACTCATCTGAAACTTTTTGTGCATCAAAGTCTCAAATTCCTTGCAAAGTATGTCATTGGTTGATCCAAAGATGATAACATCAACATAGATTTGAACAAGTAGGATCTCTGTTTTGATAGACTATGTGAACAATGTCTTGTCTAGAGTACCTCTCTTGAATCCATTCTGTAGTAAGTAGGAAGACAGAGTGTCATACCATGCTCTAGGAGCTTGGTGTAACCCATAGAGTGCTTTATCTAACTTGTAGACTCTGTCAGGATACTTGTAGTCTTCAAACCCAAGAGGTAGACACACATATACCTCCTTATCAATTGTACCATACAGGAATGCATATTTTACATCCATTTGATACACCTCGAACCCTTTGTAGCTTGCATAGGCTAGGAACAGTCTGATAGCTTCAATCCTTGCTACTGGAGTAAAGACATCCTCATAGTCTATTCCTTAGTCTTGAGTATAACCTTGAGCTACTAGCCTTGCTTTATTCTTGATTATTATGCCTTTGTCATCCTTTTTATTCCTAAATACCCATATTGTACCAATTGCCATCTTCCCTTGAGGCGATTCAACCAGTTGCCACACATTCTGAATCCTGAACTATAGTAGCTCTTCTTGCATGGCCTCGATCCAGGATGGATCCTTCAGTGCCTCAGATGCCTTCTTTGGTTCTAGCTGTGACATAAAACTTGCATGTTCAAATGCAGCTAGACTGAACTCAGGAACTGCTTCTTTAGAGACAGTTGTTTCCTTGTGAATCATATTCCTTGTCTGCACAAGTGTGCGTGGATCTCCCATGATATGGTTAAGAGGATGTTTTTGTGAACCCTGAGTGTAGGTTCACTTTCTATCTGAATTAGGCTTCCCAGATTGGTGTCATCACCTTGTGCACCACTTGATGATTCTGCTTCATGAGTAACAGTTTGATCTTGAGTTGGGACTGTTTCCTTATTTGTTGGAGTTGTTACTTCAGGACATGGGACTGGTACCTCAAACTCTGTACCTTTATCTTGTTGGTCAATCAGGACCCCAGGTGGATCACAAGTAAGAAGTGGTAGAATAGTGTACTCATCCTATTTATCAAAATCTTCAACAGTTTGAGTCTTTGTGCCAACAGTCTGAACTTTTGTGCTGGCTGCATGAGGATTTGCACTTGCAGCATGGAAGCTCCTATAGAATACTCGTAAAACTGTCAGAATCAAAATCACCGCTACCTAAGATTAACTGGTTTGAATAAATCAGAGTGTAAAACCAATAACCTTGTATTGAATTAAAGTCCAATAAGAAGTTTGTGGAATAACACTTAATTGTTTTGAGAAAAACTTTCAGAACTAGTAACACATAAAGATACTCAAAAATCAAATCTTTTATATTACCAAACTCACTGATTACAATCATCTCTAATCTGTTTGATTAGACGAAGAACACAGACTGTTCTTAGGGTTTTACAACCTTAGAGGATTGAGAAACTTAATCAGAAAGCAATTACAATTGAAGCACACGATTACAAAATTGCACGTACAAACATACAAGAGAAAAACCTATTCTATCTATATATAAAGCCTTCTGATTTGTTTCCTTGAGGGACTCTGATTTCTCTTGTAGTAGATATGCTTGAATCTTAAAATATAAATCTCTTCCTGAATTTTAGCACTTTCTGTTTGTTAATCTGTTGAGCAGCTTGAACTTGAGCAGCTTGACCTTTTAACTCTGGCAGCTTGAACTTTTAACTCTGGCAGCTTGAACTTTTGAACTAGCAGCTCGAACTTACTCAACTAACAGCTTGACTTTTGTAATTACACAGACTAACTACTAACAGTCTGAGAAATCTAACTAACAGCTTGACATACTTAGAATATTTCCCAACAATCTCCCCCTAACTTAAATTCTTTACACAAGACTTTAAGTTTCTATACAAATAAGGAAATAAACAAAGTAAAACTGTTATTTACAAACTAAGGCATCCAAAAACTTACAATTGTGAAAGTTTCTGCTATATTGCGTTTATGAAATCTCTTTTCAACTCCTCTTTATCACAGTGAATCTTCATTGAGCTTATTTGGAGTAGCCAAGCCTTTGGCAGATTGAAAAATTCAAAAGTGTAGAACCTGCTGGATCCATCTGCAAGCTTGAGTCTATATGTCATTGATTTGGCATATACATCAACCTGTACAATCTTCATCTCCTTGGCAGGTTCCATTTCTACTCTTGTAGACTCTGGATCAAAAATTCTTCTAAGATCTTTTACATTTCTTTGAACCCAGACACATTGAGATCTTGAATGGCTAACAGTTCCAATATGATGCAATTTTGTCAGATCATCTCTGGTTAGCTTTTGTGTCATCCGGGCTAGGCTCTTATATTCTTCTTCTGTACCAGCCTCTCTTCTAATTACAAAATGATAGTCCAAATCAATGTCATCCATTGACTTAGCATACCAGTAAGTAATAGGAGATTTATAGAAATCATACTGTTCCAGGGCCTTTTCAATTTACAGTGCCTTCTGAAGCTGTTGTTCAAACAATACTCTTTTAACCTGATCAATCTTTGTTTGTGGAGGAGGATCACAAGCAAGAGCTTGAACTGGTTGTTGTTGACAATGGACTTGTTGGGAGGCTTTGGATACTTTTTCTTTTTCCTTCTCCTTGTCATATAAGGCCTGAAGCTTTTCTGTTGGCCATGACCGAGCCATTACTCTTGATAGTCCAACTGATGCAGAGAGGTTTATCAAAATTTTTCTATGTTCTGCCTTTGAATGCCCTGTTGGCATTTTCCTTTTCTTCTGATTCTGCTTGACCACAAACCCTCTTAGATAATCACCTAAGGTTTCCTCATCTTTCATTTGAGCATGAGTTTGCTGGTCTAAGAGTTCATCCTATTCCTCTGCTAATTTCCTTGCTAATTCAACATCATGAGCAACCTGGGCTTCTTTAGAAGTGAATTTAATCTTTGGAGATTCAATCAGAATGCCTTTACCCTTATATCTGGAAGCTGATGTTGTGGATTGGACTGTTGTAGCAGGAGCCTGAGAATCTTCTTTGATGACAACTCCAGTTGTCTTGATGGGAGCAGCTAGAGTTTCTAGGCTAACAGCTTGAGTAGCTGTTGGGACTGTTAGCCTAGAAATTGGGATTGTTGGAGGGGAGGTTGAAGCTATTTGGACTGAAAGTGTGATCTCCGGATTCTCCCCCTTTTTGGATGCATTGGTTTGGCCAGGTGGACCAAAGACCTTTGCAAGCAGCGACCGAACCAATTTCTCAAGCTGGATAATTTTGTTTCCACAGAGTGTGAACCCTTGATGAAAATAGTCCAGTCGTTGATGTTGGGCTGCTATAGTCTATTGCAGAGCTTTGATTTGTGCCCCCAGTGCAACAATAATGGACTTATAATGTTCCAATATAGCTACAACAGGTTTCAGCTGTTGATCCGTTAATGCCATAAGTTGCAGACTAGCCTCAAGATCTTCAAATGAGAGTGGAATTTGAGATCTATCACTAGCAGGAATTCCAGAGGTAGAAACATCTGGGCCCCTTTGTTCTTGGTACTGGGTACTTCCAGAAGGTGCTTGCACACCCTCTATTGCCATGGGTGTGGTCTTAGAAATGTTGACACTGGCATGTGCCTCTTGTGCAGAGATAGCAGTAGTGTTAGCCACAAACCCCATATGGACATCCTCTAATGGAATGTCCACCTCCAAATTGAGGTTCAGAGAGTCCTCAGTGGGTTCCCTTTGGATAATCTATGCAGAAGTGTCCTCCTGCACAGGGATATTTGGCACTGGTGATTGGGCTGAGGAGGAAGGAGCTACTGAAACCCTTTGTCTTTTGCATTTTTGGAGTGTGGGAGGTGGGGATGTATGTGTAACAGAAGGAGCAGATGAAATGTTTGTATCATGAGGATTGGGTTGGGGTCCTGGGGGTGAGGCAGTGATGGATGGCTGAGCCTGCTCAGGACCCTCTCCTCTGTTTGTTGGATTGATGCCCAGCATTGCAGAGGGCAATGGGACATCCACATTCAAAAAATTGGCACTAGGTTTTAAAACTCTTTTAATGGATGGGAAAGAGTGCCTATGGGAAACATGTATCCTTTTATGTATTTTAAAATTATTGCAAGATTAGCCATTATTTCAGCCAAAAATCATGGATACATAAACAATTTCCCATTCTTTAGGGCATGATGCCTCAACATCCCCTGAAAAATCATATTTGAAAAGTTGAACTGTTGGCCTGTTGATAGACACACTAGAGCAGTGGCAATGTTTGAGGAAAACTCAGACCAACCAGTTCTTTTGGGACTTATACATTGTTGAATGATATGCACAAGATATTTCCACTTAGGGGCAAAGTGTGCTTTAAAGAAAGTAAATGAATTAGTAGGGCCCCTATACCCTATTGCAAAAAGTCCTTCATGTAAGGCAGTAAGGGATAGATCTGATATACCTGAGGCATCTTGAAGATGAAAATGTTGGCGTATGGTCTCCTCAGAAATAGTAATAGGGTTGCCATCGATTGTGGATGAAAAAGAAGTGACTCCATTGACGCTTTTTACTGTGGCAGATTTCCAAAACTGCTCTATATGAGCCACATAAATGGTGGGAACTTCTGAGGAAGTCCATCATGTCGTGGAATGGTTGAAGGTCAGTATGTTTGAGAGAATAAGGGAGGCAGTTGTGCTCTTTGACAAACTCCATAAGAGATTAAAACGGTGATTTAGGGTTTGAATCGACTGTGTGTGAATCGCTCAGAGAGAGAAAGAACAGATCATTGGAAGATATTTTTGCAACTGGTAGTTGCAATTGAACGAAACTGGGACCTTTAAAGGTTTGGAAATTTGGAAAATATCTAGTCCCGCGCACACACTTATAAGAAATTACAGAATTACCCTGCACACTTTGACAGATCAAGTGAAAACAACAAACAATTCGAGTAAAATGAACTAGCAGCTTGAGAAAAGACTCACGCTGTTACTTGTACATTAAGCATATTCTTATGAAACAGTGTCTCCCCCTTAATCAAGCACATCTTCAATTGTACCATACAGGAATGCAGATTTCACATCCATTTGGTACACTTTGAACCCTTTGAAGCTGGCATAAGCTAGGAACAGTCTGATGGCTTCTATCCTTGCTACTGGGGCAAAGACATCATCATAATCTATTCCTTCTTCTTGAGTGTATCCTTGTGCTACCAATCTTGCTTTGTTCTTGATTACTACCCCTCTTTGATCCTTCTTGTTTCTGAAAACTCATCTTGTACCAATTGCTCTCTTTGCTTTAGGCAATTCAACTAGAGTCCATACATTCTGAATCTTGAATTGCAAAAGTTCTTCTTGCATTGCCTCAATCCAAGATGGATCTTTCAGAGCCTCAGATGCCTTCTTAGGTTCTAATTGTGACATGAAACATGCATGTTCAAAGGCAGCTAGAACCATTGTCCTTGTCTACACAGGTGTGCGTGGGTCTCCCATTATCTGATTGAGAGGATGATACTTGTGAACCCTGAGTGTGGGTTCTCTTTCTGTCTGAAATGATGTTCCTAAATTTGTATCATCACCTTCAGTACTACTTGATGATTCTGCTTCAGGAACAGCTGGACCAGAAGATGGGACTGTTTCCCTATTGGATGGAGCTGTTACCTCAGGACTTGGGATTGGCGCTTCATAGTCTAGATTTGTATCATGTTGAGCATCCATTACCCCTGGTGGGTCACAAGATAGAAGTGGTAGTATAGTATACTCATCCCATTTATTAGAAGCTTCAACAGTTTGAAACTTTGTGCCAACAACTTCAATGTTTGTGTGACCAGCATGAGAATTTGTGTTGGCAGCTTCAACACTGTCTTCATCAGTTCCTGCAGTATACTCAAGAAAGCTTAGAGAATTTGTTAGTGAATCTAAATCAAAAAACCAATCAGGACCGGTGGCTTTGACATTAGTAGTATTTTCATTAAACTCAACATTGGCACTTTCTTCAATGGTTTTAGACACACTGTTATATACTCTATAGGCTTTGCTTTGAATAGTGTAATCTACAAATAAACCTTCTTCAGCTTTACTTTCAAACTTTCCTATGTGTGTTTTAGTGTGAAGAATAGTGCATGAACAACCAAAAGACTTTAGAAAGGCTACTAAGGGAACTCTGTGATGGAATAACTCATATGGAGTTTTCCTTTGTGATTGAACAACTTGAACCCTATTTAGCACATAACAAGCTGTATTGAGTGCCTCTGTCCAAAAGGTCATTGGCAGTTTGGAATCAGCTAGCATGGTTCTAGTGTAAGGTCTTGCACTACACAGATCTATCTAGACGCGACACCGTTAACGAGTGCGGAATCCTCGTTAGCGGCTTGACAGATATAACACTCACACGAAACACGGAGACTATCACAACGCTGTACGGTCGACGACGAACACACCTACGAGATGATTCTCTCCGAACTAACACTCTATCAGCTGATAAACTCGAGATCGCCTTTTGCTAATTACTCACACGAATTCTGCAAAAGTCTACTAATGGTTCGAGTAAATCCCTAATTATAAAGGCTCATTCGAGTTTGTCATGGGCCAAACTCGAATCAGGCCCAAGTCCCATTCGAGTTTGTCCCCTAGACACTCTCGAATCTGCCTTATAGTGCACATTCGAATTTACTATAAATTCAAATGTCATTTAATGATGAATTCGAATTTATTCTAAATTCGAATTTCACATATTAAACTTATATTTGAACTTATGTTTTAACTTATGTTTGAATTTATCTTTGAACTTTATGTTTGAACTTCTTGTAATACATTACATCAAGTTCAAACATACAATCAATAACTATCAAACGTATATAAACACATATAACAAACACTCGTTAATATTCAATACTTTGCAATGTCACTTGAACAAAAATGCTAATACACTTAGACTGCTATCATCACACAGGGTGTACCAACAGACTCCCCCTTGACGATAGCTTCTAACTATTTTCATTTTGTTTAAGTACTTTGTTTATTTAAACTGCTGCCAGCATACAAACCTTTCTCAACACATACTTTAATTACATTCTGATACTTTCTAGCCTCATACTCCGTATGTGCATCACTTGACATTTGATGATTGTAGAGCACTTGCATGTCATCTTTGGATAGATTAACTAGGTGCAGCGGATCGTACACTCTAAGAAGTACTTTTTCTTCAAAGTCCTCCATTACCGCTTCACCTGTTTCACTTTCCACATACCACCAATTGAGATTTTTCAAAACGTTCTGTGGCATTGGCTTGAGAGGAACTTTCTTCAGACATCTAACTGGTTTATATTGAATTTTCATCCACCGTCTACCAGTTAGAGGGTCAATTCGAGTATTGTCCATCACTCGTTTACCAACCCTTGGATTGAGCCTCTCAAATTTTCTCGACCTCCCTTCTTTTCTGATGATCTTAGCTATGACTTCAGCATAAGGGTCGTCGCCGATATTAATGAGCTCCTTCCATGCTAACGCCTTTATTTCAACTTTTGGTAAGGAGTTGAACGCTTTCAGTCTTCTTCTGAGATACTGGAGGCCATCCTTTAGTTTGATAATGAATAGCTGTAGTTCTCGATCAAAGAACCAGCTTAAAATATTTCCCGAAAGCTCTCCAGCACCCGGCACGCGCATCTTTTTCTTCAGCTCCAACTCCTTTTTCTCTGCCCTGAACCACAGCTTCCTTTTTTCTTCGTTTGTAAGCTTTCTGGTAGGCTCTTCAGTTGATGATTCTACATTTAAAGCAGCTTTTACTACTTCTATGTCAATCACACTATTTCCTTCTGTTACATATGTATCCGTGATAGGGTTTTGTTGAATAATGATCTCATTCGCCTCATCATCCTCATCAACATAAACTTCATCATCAGATTTCCAGTCAGCTATATCTTCAGGCACAAACTCACCCTCTTCCAGGTCTTCCATTACATCTTCAAAAACAAAACCAAAATCCAGAGGGTCTTCCTCAATATCCATTAATGCCTCAATCATTTCATGCATTTCACTCTCTGTGATCTTTGAGGAACTTGCTTCTCCTCCTTCTGTTCTACCTTGACTAGGCTCCCCCTGAGTTTCAACATACAGAGCAGCAGGAAAATCTACTGGCTCATTCTCTTTTGGTGCACTGGGATCATTGCCTTCATCATCTCCATCATCTCCCCCTTGACGCTCCTCCGGATCCCGACAACTCGTCTCCCCCTGAGCCTTTAGATTTTTCATTAATTGCTTAATTAGGGATCGCATTGATCGAATCTCCGCAGCTTGATCGGAAACAAAAGTTTTAAGCTCTAGATTTTCTTCCTCGATCTTGCCCACAACTTTCTTCAACTCAGCATTCTCGATGTCGATATGTGAATTATGCATCGGAATTCAACCTTGCTCCGAAGCTCCGAAAACCTTTGATTATCTGCGAAGGTTGATGATATGGATGGAATTGATTGAATGGGGGTTGGAATGATCGGTGGGGGGATGGATGTTTGAAAAGGTGGTGGTGGTGGTGGAATGGGTCTTTGAACGAGTGGAGGTTGAGGTATTTCTGGCTCAGGAGCAGAGGCCGAGGAAGCTTCCTGCATGAACCTATGCCATTTGGTCCTTTGCCTGGTCAGCAACGGAACGAATTCTTCTTCCTCAAAATCCGAGTCTTCTGACTCTCTTGAAGTTCTTCTCCTTGTAGCTTATTCATTTATCATCACTATCCTTGATCCATAAGTTCGTATGTGAATATCAGGATCTTCGGTTTGTTTCTCAACCTCAATTTCTTCCATCTCTTCTGATTCGGAATCTGAAGTTGACTTGGCGTCACCTGCTTGCTCAGGTTGATATTCATCTATTTGCCTAAAAATGTCAATTTCTCCTTCCGGTGGTTCCAGAATGTCTCCCACGAACTCAGCGGTAATCTGCTCATTTGCATTAGGCCTAGAAGCCCATATCTCTTCCAATGTTTCTGCTCTTTGATCATTTCCGGGAGCTACATCTGAAGTACTAGCTTCCACACCTGCAGCTGTATCTTCTACTGTCTCCTGTACTTGACTAGTTGAAGGCCTAGCTGCCTGGGTTTGTCTCGCTGATGGGCGTTGCCTCCTTCTTTGTTGTTGAGGCCTTGGTTGCTGCGGTCGCTGTTGCTGTGGTTGCTGTGGAACTGGTAAATCCGCTGCCCAGTTGGCATCTTCCCTTACTTGGAAATCTGGATTAATTACTGCTCCAAACAACGGTGCCTCCACTGGAATAGCTAATCTTCCTCGATGAGATGAACAATCAGCAAATATTCGTTTGTCCATGACCGCAACACTCTGAATTTCATTGAGCTGTGGCAGATTTGGCAAGAAATGTCTGATCAGCATCATTACAAATCTCGGATAAAGCAGAAATCTTTCGCGTTCCGGAGCTATTATCTGTTGAACAAACTCGGTGAAGAACATCTCTGAAAAGCTGAATCGTTGATTGTAAACCAAAGTTATCATCCCAGATTGAATCTTCGATACAATGTAATCGAAGCCGGCTTTCTTTGCTGCAAAACATATAATGAAAACATGCGCTAGATATCGCCATTGGCCGATCTGTCCGCTCTTCCTGTACGAGGATTTAGTCACCTCCAAACTATACCCCATTCTAACAAAAGCGGCCTGGCTGATTGACAACGGGAAGTCAATTGGCCCATTCTCTTGATCCTGTGATCCAAGCTGCAAAACTTGACGTAGGATATCGGCTGAAAACACCAGAGGGTGTCCAGCGACCCTCGTCCTTAGTACTGTCGGAGTAACAGTACAGTCTACTTGCAGGTGATCCCAAAACTGACGCACGTAAGGGATAACGATTTGAATATTATGAGACAGCGCATAGGAAATCCTTGATCCCACCAAAAAATCCACCATCTGGTGGAAAGCTTGAGCCTCTGGAATAGCATGGTCAGGAGAGATGACCATGTTATGCTTAGGAACAAAAATTCTGTCAGCCATGTCTGCACAATATAGCAAATAAAATATTAGAATTATTACCATGCAATAAACTTGTGTAAATTCAAATTTGTTTTATTTTGAACTTGTATAAGGACAAAATTCAACACTTATGAATTTCTACAAGCTTAATTAAAATTTTAATTAAATAATTCGAATATAATGTCAAATTCGAACAACAAATTCGAAGAACCATTCATTCGAGTTTAGTGGGTCATTCGAGTTTAGTTGCAATTTCGAGACCCCGATTAAACTCGAGACTATGAACAAACTCGAAAATGTCGGTCACTTTAATCACAAAAATCCAATATTTTAACCATGTTAGACTTAGAAAATCACATCTATTAGTCCTACTAGGTTCTAATCAAAGATATTTATTATCAATTTGACTTTTCACCGGTTGAAAGTATGGTATTTTGAAATACGAACTATCCACCAATAAAACATCAAAATCTGATAATTTTGGCTTAAATGAAGTATAAAACCACCCAAATCTTGTATAAATCACTTGATTATACCTAGATTTACTAGTAGAATCGAACCCAAACGAACTAATATCGACGAATAGTATGAAACTCGAAAAACGGCAAACTCGAATGGCAAACTCGAAATTGCGCTCAGTAAACTCGAAAGATCAAATTCGAAAGTAGGTGATTTATGACCATCACTGTTGACCTATTTATACCAACCCCTTCGAGTTTGTTTGCCATTCTCGAATTTACTGCCAAACTCGAGGTCTTGCCTAATTCGAATGTATATTCGAATTTTGCTTAGACTCGAATTTAATATGAAAATTTTGAAATTTTTCGAAAATCTTTGAAGTAAATTCAATTTTTTCAACTTTTTCAACCTTTTCGTGTAACGGAATCAACTATGTCAAATCTTTTACCCTAAGCACAAGATTTTCACGCAATGTTTATTTTATTCAACTAGGAATGCACCCTTAGTAAATTTTGACCTTTTTCCTAAGTAAAATTAAAAATAAAATAAAATAAAAATAAATTAAATTAAATTAAAGTTAAAATTTTGAACAAAAATTAAACTTAGACTAAACTACATTATTTAAAATTTACAACCTATACTAAACACTTAACAGAATATTTTTGATGACTATAGTCAAAGAAAGGTTCAATCAGATAGCGGTGTCAAATACACACTTTCAGTATTCAAACTTTCACACTTAGGAATTTTTGATTCCTTTGATTGTTTGTCGTGACATACATTTCTAGCCGATTGTTGGTATTATTTTCCCTTTAAACATGTTACATTTCAGAATATCCCTTGGCCTTTTTATTTATCATGAAATTATCTTACGTGACTCATACATAGACATACTTTTATGATCAAGGAATACACACAATGATTATAACGTTTTGGTATTGCAAGCTTTCTTTAAAAGGCAAACATCGGACACAGGTCTGTATTTACATACAACAAAGTGTCTTAGTTTGTCTTAAGGTTTATTTTTAAAGCTAGCAAGACAGCGGTGACAGGTCTGTACCGACATACAACAAAGCGACTTATCTTGCTAACTCGAATCAAAACAAAGGCAACCGGTCTGTACTTACGTACAACAGAGTTACTTGTTTTGACTCTCAACTCAGTATATGATATTTCTGTTCTTTTCAGTTTTAAGATGTATCTGATGTTGCTATACATCCCCAGAAAGTTTGCATACCTCATTTAGAATTAATGTGTGTATGTCTCTAACATAAAAATTAAGACCAATTGGTCATACATCTAAGTTAGTGACACGTTTGACTTTTTCTTGAATATTTTATTAGCCTTGAGACTCCCTATATGTATTATGACTACCAACATATCAAACTAGATAATGTATAACACTTAGAATTTTAGGTGCATTATGTGTGAAAGCTAAACACTTAGAGCTTGTATTAACTGTGCTAATTTTCGTCACTTTGAACCTATGCATCTAAGACTTTAACTCTTTTTCCGATATTCTCTTTTTTTGAATTTTTTATGGTTTTCTCTCTTTTTTCTTTTTGTTTTCCATAAGTAATAGCAAGAAAATATTATAATCTACTAACTTACTAAAAATAGAAACTATCCTAAGTTACTAAACATACTATAAAAAGAAAGAAATACTACTGCTATAAAAGGAAATAAAATTCTACTAAGGTCAACTCACTCTGGGTTACGCATTCCATTTAGTTGAATCAAATACTCAAACCGTGATTTATCAAAAGCTTTGGTAAATAAATCAGCATTATTATCATCCGTTGCCACTTTTACCAACTTAATTAAATTCTTTCAGCACAATCACATATAAAGTGGTGTCTTATGTCTATGTGCTTCGCTTTACTGTGTTTAACTGGATTATTGGTTATTCCAATAGTTGACTGGTTATCTATCCTAATAGTGGTTTGAGTGTAAGACAAACCGTAATCCCGCAATTGTTGTTGTATGCACAGAACTTGTGAACAGCAACTACCAGCAACAACATACTCGGCCTCGCACGTTGACACGGCTACCGACGTCTGTTTCTTGCATTGCCAGGAAACGAGTCTCCCTCCAAGGAATTGACAACCTCCAGTTGTTGACTTGCGCGTCAAGCTGCATCCTCCGTACTCTGAATCCGTGAAGGCCTCCAATTCCAGATCTCCCTCCGCGTGATACCAAAGTCCCAGCTTCGGTTTCGACTTGAGGTATCGTAGAATCCGCTTCACAGCTTTCATGTGCATCTCTTTCGGATTAGCTTGAAACATAGCACAAATACAAACAGCAAACATAATGTCAGGTCTTGAAGCAGTTAAATACATAAGTGACCCAATCATGGCCCGATATAATGTCGGATCCACATCGGTATCGCTTTCAGTACCCGGTCCGAGATTGTGATTCACTTGAATCGGCGTGCTGAAATGAGCTGTCAGTTTTGTTCCATCCATCCCGAAGCACTCTAATATGTCGTAGACATACTTCGTCTGATGGATAAACATTCCCTCCTTCTTTTGGTCAACTTGCAAACCCAAAAAGAAATTCAACTCACCTATTGCACTCATCTCGAATTTTGACTTCATCACGTTTTCAAAATCCTTGCACATTTGCTCGTCTGATGATCCAAAGATGATATCATCGACGTACAGTTGTACCAAGATGAAGTGTTCTCCCTTTCTCTTTACGAACAGCGTACTATCTATCCTTCCTCTTTCAAACCCATTTTCTAACAGATGGTTGGACAGAGTCTCGTACCACGCCCTTGGTGCTTGATGCAATCCATACAGAGCCTTATCTAATCGATATACTCTGTCTGGATATTTTGGATCTGTAAACCTGGGCGGCTGCTCTACATACACCAGTTCCTTCACTTCGCATAGAGGAAAGCACTCTTAACGTCTAGCTGAAAAACCTTAAAGCCCTTGAAGGAAGCAAAAGCCAGAAACAAAGGAATTGCTTCCAACCTTGCTACTGGCGCGAACACCTCATTGTAATCGATTCCCTCCTCTTGGTTGAAACCCTTTACAACTAACCTAGCCTTGTTGCGAGTAACTATACCCCGATCGTCTCTTTTGCACTTAAAAACCCATTTGGTTCCTATTGCTATTTCCCCTCGAGGTAATGGAACTAACTCCCACACTTCTAGTTTCCTAAATTGAGAGAGTTCTTCCTGCATCGCTTCAACCCAAGAGTTATCTTTTAGTGCCATTTGCACGTTTTTCGGCTCTACTTGCGAGATGAAGCAAGAATAGAGGCAGGTATGAAAGGCCTCGGAGTCATTTATCATCGACAACAACACAGTGTTGTTATTTAAACTACTCCTAGTCCTCACACCCGCATTAGGATTTCCTATGATGCTTTCCATAGGATGGTTTTTGTTGATCCTAGATGTCTCTATCTCGTTAACTCCCAAATTATCTCCTAAATTTGATCCTATTTCACCTAACGGGGGAACAACCTCAGATTCCACATTTTCTTCCTCGTGGACAGTTTCCTCAGAGTTGGAATTTGTTGTCTGAGTCTGATTCTCATTTGTAGGTGCTTCTGATTCAGTGACCTCTGGAGATCCATCTTCAGTTGAAGTAGGCTCGGATGATGGTTGAAATGTGGTCCTCGGAAAGCTATGACCTTCGTCATTCAGATTCAACGTCGCCATGTCTTTTTCGATGGTACCTGGATTTTCATCCATAGGAATGTTAAGTCACTCAAACAGTTTGTCATAGTCAAATAGCCATTCCGGACCTGTTTGGGGTTCATGTGTATAACTTGTGACTTCAATGTTATACACAATCTCTACTGTACCATTAGTTTTGTTAAAAACCCGTTTGTTTGGTGAATTTGGCACATAACCTATGAAGTATCCTTCATTAGCCTTTTCACCAAACTTAGGTTGATGTTTTGTTCGCAATAAAGTACATGGTACCCCAAAAGGTTCGAAGCCAGTTAAATTAGGTGGTCGTTTATTCAAAATTTCATAACAGGTTTTGTTCAAAGATTTGACAGTAAGGATCCGGTTTAAAATATGACATGCGGTATTCACTGCCTCCCCCCAAAACAAGGTAGGAAGCTTTGAATCCGAAAGCATGGTCCTTGCTGCCTCAATCAATGTCCTGTTCTTTCGTTCGGCCACCCCATTTTGTTGTGGCTCATAGGGTGCACTAAATTGATGCACTATGCCCTTTGATAGGCAATATACACCAATTACAGTGTTTTTAAACTCAGTTCCGTTATCATTACGAAGCCGTTTAACCCTTGTTCCATAGAAATTCTCCACTTGGTCTAAGAACCCGATGAGCTTGGAAGCCGTCTCGTCCTTTGTACCACCTATACTCCTTTTCTTGATTGGTCCGAAGAGGTCCATATGCAACAAATCGAATGTAGTAGTTATGGAGTTCTGAGTCTTGGACTTGTGTGCCTTCTTATGTTGTTTGCCCTTCTTGCATGGTAGACACTTATCCTCGAACTGAAAAATCTTCATAGGCACACCTTGCACCAATCCATTTTTCGTTATATAGTTCATTTTCCTCAGGTGCAAATGTGCCATACGTCTGTGCCATAAAACCGATTCAGTCTCCGAAGCTTTAGATAACAGACAAATTGTACCCATCGAAGTTTCCGGCTTGTTCATATCGAGCATGTACGAGTCATTCTTCCTTGGTGCCCTCATCAATATCCACTCTTCAGGAATCTTGAAACCCGGTTTTAGCACCAATGCTTCAGTATCAGTGAACAACACTGAGTTCTTCTTATCACAGATTTGAGATAAACTAATGAGATTGTGAACCAGTTTATCAATGTGATACACTTGATCCAACTTGATCGTCCCATTAGTGACAACTCCAGTACCCGTGATGTTTCCTCCCTTATTTCCCGCGAATGATACAAATCCCCGATTCCCTCCCTTGAAGTCTGTAAGTAGACTTCTTCCCCTGTCTTGTGCCTGGAGCATCCACTGTCGACGAACCATTTGTTGTTTAGACCTGTGGTTATCCCCTGCACATGAAAGAAAATAGGTTAGTTATCACGGGGAACCCAAGCCATAACTGACTTGGTTATACTATTCTCGTCCACATACTTAAACTCTTTCAAATACCCATCTCGCCTTTCAGTTGACTTGGGTCTTTGAACTGGAGTTTGTTGTGGTGCCGAGTGATTTAAGTTAACTCTTTGTCTTTGAGTAGGCATTTGCTGTGGAGCTCTTGAATAATTACGATTATAATTCATTTCAGACTGATATCCCTGAGCTCTACCCGGTGTGTAATGTCTAACAGGAGTGTGTGACCTAACCGGAGTGTAAGCTCTGCTAGGTGTTGTGCTCCTATATTGTTCTTGTGGTCCAGACCTAGATTGATTAATGACTCGATTTGGTGAATTAGTCCTAATCACTTCTTTTGGTCCACCTTTCACCGGTATTTGTTTCACAGCCGGTTTTGGTGTAGCTTGCACAGTTTTCTCGGTACTCAGAGAACTACTAGTACTCGCAACACTTTTAGAAGGCTTAGCTTGTTCTGGCTTCCCTGTCTTAGGTGTAATGTCTACTTTCCTATGCGGACAGTTAGAAGCAACGTGCCCCCTTTCGTGACATCTAAAGCAAGACATTTTGTCAATAGACTTCTTGTGTGTGCCCTTTGACTTAGGTGTCTCACTAGTGTCTAGTTCTTTTGGTGCATCTATAGTGACTGGTTCATCATCTTGATCGTTAAAATCAATTTTGTATTTTCCTACAGGTGTATCACTAGAGGAAGGCACAAATTTGACTTTCTTAATCTTGACATTAGTATCAGTCACCTTAGGTGCATTTTCCTTTACAGATTCAGACACTGGTTCAGGTATTTCCTCTAAGTGTACTGATTTCTCAGTTTTCTCCTAAGGTTGAGGCACATAGTTGTCATTAAAAGGCGGAGGACTCTCATGATATCCTAGACCTACAGGCTTTTTAGATTGGCGTTGAGCATCTAAAATTTTCCCTAGGTTAAGACTTGAGTTCCTAAACTTTTCAAGTTAACTATTTGCCTCAACTACCTTCACCTTAGACTCAGCTAGCTCTATGTCTTTGGTTTTCAGCTCCTTAGTTAATGCTTCAACATGTTCATACATGAGTTCTAACCTAACACACTGTTCGCTCAGTTTGTCTTTTAGAACTATAACATCTTGTGCATCAGCCTTAAGCTTATCCCTAAGATCTTGTTTTATATCAATCAGGCTAGCATTATCTGATTTTAAAGATTCATTTTGAGCAGATATATTTTGATGTGATTCTAGCACTAAATTTAACCTATCGTTAGAAGTAGCACATAAAACACACAATTCATGGAAAAGAGAGAAATTCAGACTTACCTTTGCATGATCTGATTCTACGTTGTCCATCTGAGCGGCAAACTCCAAAATTGTCTGATCATCCGACTTCTCCACCCACATCGGACTGCTTTCTTTTTGACTGTTGTCCCCTGTGTTCTGCTCTGCTCCTTCACATCCACTCTCAGTCACTTCAGCCATAAAGGCTTTAGCGTTCGTTTCTGGATGTGTACTCCAGTCATAAGTACCGTCCAGCTGTCTATCTGATGTGACGTTAGATAACAGACCAGCTATGTTTGCTTGACTGGTTGATGTACTCGGAAGATATCGCTGTTGTGATTGGTTCTGATACTGTCCATGATTCTGATTCTGCCCTTGGTAATTCTCTACCTTCGGTCTCTGACACTCTCTGGCGAAGTGTCCTAACCCTTGACAGTTGTAGCATTTTACTTTGGACTTATCGTAGCCAATCCTGTTGTTATTCATATTCAGATTTCTTCCCGTCCGTTTGATGAACCTCTTAACCCATTGAGTTACCATGGCCAGTTACCATTGGAGATCCATCTCTTCAAGGTCATCAGGGTCTACCTGATCGTAATCTTCATCCCAGAGTGCAGGATCGTTTATCTTACCTTGAACGCAATTTCCATATGCGGCCACAAATGAAGCCAATAGATTTAGATGGTCTTCAGCCGATTTAGCGCTCATAGGCATCTTAGAAGAACCCTGAGATGTAGATGCCGGTGTAGCCTGATGTTGCTGTTCTTCTGGTCTACTAAACCCTAAGAAATCTCTACTCTGTGCGTCCTCTGGCTCAGCTGGTAATGATGTTTCTCCCGAGAAGAAGGCTGTAGCTGTCTTCATTTCGGCTGCCACTGAAGGTTTTGATTTTCCAAAATACATTGCTGGATTTTGAATTTGTTCATAGTCCGTTTCTGCCTTCAATAACTCAAAATGATACGCCCTCAGCGTTCCCACCACATTCTCCAGAGTTAGAGTATAGTATTTATCCTCATCATGCTTGATCAAGGCCACGTACATTGCCCATTTGGTCGGTAAAGCATCCAGAAGCTTATTATTCTTTTCAGTGTCACTATACTCAATATCATGACTGTCTAATTCAGTCAGCAGATGATAGAAACGCGTGATAGTATCCTCCAGCTTTTCATCCTTCAGTGCCTTGAAAATCGCGAACTGCTGTTTGAGCATCTCCATACGTTTCCGTCTAACCCTCGGGTTACCCTCACACCGTTTTTCCAATGCCTCCCACAGCTTTTTCGCTATCTTCTGATTTCAGAAAGTGTGTAGTATGTCCTGAGGTAACGCCATTCTGATGATAGCGTAAGCACGATTCTCTTCTTCAAACAGCTTTTTGTCATCATCCTTAATTTTAGAATAAGGAACAATTTTTTGTCGTCCCTCGACCTCAACTGTCGGTGGAATGTATCCCTCGTCGATACATATCCACATGCGCATATCGTTAAAGCGCGCGAAGTCGGCAAACCGATCTTTCCACCATTAGTAATCTTCAAGTTTCATCAATTTTGGCGGAGTATTTGCTTTTCCGACCTCGTGATCCATCTCCAGAAACCGTTGTAGGCTTGTCATTGTTTCAAAGATAATTGAATTTTAACTTAATTAATTTAATTTGAAATTAATTTAAATTGATTCTCTCGTATTTAGGTAAAATCGAAACTAATTATATTTAAACCTATTTGGAATTAAATTCGAGTTAAGTGTTTAAATCCAATTAAAGTCGAAAGTTATGACAAAGTCGAATGTCCTGGTAAACTCGAACCCTACTCAAATTCGAAACCCAGATAAAATCGAATCCCCCCTATTCGACTTTAGTGCAAAGTCGAAGCCTAAAGTAAATTCGAAATGGCCAAACTCGAAAACACTTTTTAGGAAACTCGAAAGGAGCGTATTTTGGTCAAACTCGAAAATGAGCAAAACCCTAATTCTCCTTAACAAAGTCGAGCGCCGCAAATTCGAGAAACGGCTAATACCTCGAGTTTTTCACGTTTTTCAGATTAAATCAATATTTTTACAAGTTAAAATATTGATTTTGATCAAAAATGTGAACTACAACAAAGTATTTCCCGTATTCCAATTTGATAAGCTCGAAAAATCCAAAAACAAGTGAGATTAACCGTCCAAAAGCGTCAAGAAACCTAGGATGTATCTTTATGATCACGAAGAACACCCCTTGGGCTTTGATACCACTTGTAAGGTCTTGCACTACACAGATCTATCTAGACGCGACACCGTTAACGAGTGCGGAATCCTCGTTAGCGGCTTGACGGATATAACCCTCACACGAAACACGGAGACTATCACAACGCTTTTCGGTCGACGACGAACGCACCTACGAGATGATTCTCTCCGAACTAACACTTTATCAGCTGATAAACTCGAGATCACCTTTTGCTAATTACTCACACGAATTCTGCAAAAGTCTACTAATGGTTCGAGTTAATCCCTAATTATAAAGGCTTATTCGAGTTTGTCATGGGCCAAACTCGAATCAGGCCCAAGTCCCATTCGAGTTTGTCCCCTTGACACTCTCGAATCTGCCTTATAGTGCACATTCGAATTTACTAAAAATTCGAATGTCATTTAATGATGAATTCGAATTTATTCTAAATTCGAATTTCACATATTAAACTTATATTTAAACTTATGTTTGAATTTATCTTTGAACTTTATGTTTGAACTTCTTGTAATACATTACATCAAGTTCAAACATACAATCAGTAACTATCAAACATATATAAACACATATATCAAACACTCGTTAATATTCAATACTTTTCAATATCACTTGAACCAAAATGCTAATACACTTAGACTGCTATCGTCACACAGGGTGTACCAACATCTAGCAGCCTCTATTAAAGTTCTATTCTTTCTTTCAGCTACACCATTTTGTTGTGGTTTTCTTGGTGCACTATATTGCCTTGCAATACCTTTAGCCTCACAGAAACTCTTTAGGATATGATTTTTAAACTCAGTTCCATTGTCTGACCTGATCACCTTAACTTTTAAGTTGGATTGATTTTCTATCTTAAGGATAAAGGATTTGACTAGCTCAGCAGTTTCATCCTTAGTCCTAAGAAAGTAAACCCATGTAAATCTGGTGAAATCATCAACAATGACTAAACAGTAAGCTCTTTATTCAAACTCAAAACAGATGTTGGACCAAAGAGATCCATATGAATAAGATGAAGAGCAGATGAGATTGAATTTACTTCTTTGGCCTTATGAGAAGTTTTGTATTGCTTGCCTTTAAGACATGCTACACAATGATCATCACAGATGAACTCCTTTTGTGGTAAACCTCTTACCAAATTCTTTTTGACTAAAACAATCATAGATTTGAAGTTCATGTGACACATCCTTCTGTGCCAAAGAGCAGACTCATTGGATGATGCTTTGGATATCAAACAGCTTAAAGTATTTGATTTTGACAAAAGAGCTGTGTCCGAATAGTAGACATTGTCCTTCCTTGGTGATCTAAGTAAAACAAGATTTTCAGGGATTTTAAAATCTTTTGAAAGGACAATACACTCAGAGTCTGTGAATAGAACAATATTTTGTTTATCACAGATTTGAGACACACTTAGTAAAATTATAATTCAGCTGTTCAACATACAAACATCATTGAAGATCATATTGCCTGCTTTGACAGTACCCTCACCTGTTACCTTACATCCCTTGGAATTTCCACCAAATGCAACAAATCCTCCTTCAAAGCTTTTAAAATTTGACAAGCATTCAGAATTGCCTGTCATGTGCCTAGAGCATCCACTATCCATATGCCATATTCTTTTATGTTGGTTCCTGTGGGTGCCCTGCACAAATAAAAGCTTAGTTAGTAGTGGAGTAAACCCAAACCAAGTTGGTTTTGGGTTGTCCTTGTGCATTGACATAACTAAACACTGTCTGTGTCTTTATAAACTTAGTGAGATCCACTGGTGGATTTTGTGAAGAGTATTTAGTTATGACATGAGGTATCCAGGTGTTCTTTCCAACCTTTTCATTAACAGTCTCAGATGATCCATTACCAGTTTCAGTTTTAGACATAGCAGTTTGAACTGGGTTTTAAGTGCTAAAAGCTGCAGAATTTGCACTACCAGTTCCAACTTTAGACTTAACAGTCTCAACACTTGCATCAGCAGTTTGATCTGTGTTTTTGCCTTTAACACACCATACCTTTTTAATGTTTGCTTTGGATTTTGCTAAAACTTGTTTTTGGTGTGTAGGCTGTCTTTTGTTGACTTTTAAGTACCTGTGGTCAACTGTCTTCTTTGAAACTGGTGTAACAGGTGATTTGGCCTTTAAATGTTTTGAGTTTTGAAAAATTGTTTGTTTTTGAACCACAATCTGTTTTGCAACTGATGCTTTATATAGACAATTTCTGGACAAATGGTTTTTCCTGCCACAATGGAAACATCTTTTGACTGTTTTGATTGTAGAACCAGTTTTGTTAGACCATAACTCATTCTTGTTCCTTTGATTTCCCCTTACCTGCTGTTGTGTGGGAAGCTTTTGGACACCATGCTTTTGGCATGTGCAGATTGGAACAGTCTTACCCCTTTTATTAGTTTTTGAGGAAGATGCAATGTTACAGTTAAAAGGTACACAAACATGTGGAGCATTATTGCATACACTCATCTTCTCTTTTCCTTTCTCACTAGGGTATGGGTTTCCATAGGTCCACTCATTGTTTTGAGTTCTCTCTCAACTTCTTTACACTCACAGCCTTCATTTGAAATCAGTTATTCTTTAGATTCAGGGCTGTTTTCAAGGATAGAATCTACAGTTGTCATTGTCTCATCTAATGGTTCATTAACAAGCCTATCAGCAACTTCACTCATGGGATGAATGTATTTGTTGTTGTATGGGGGTGGAGTGGCTCTGTATCCTATACCTTCTTTGGGATTGAGCTGAGATTTTACCCTATCTTTAAATTGAACCTCCATTAGGTGTTCTAGCTTTTGATTTGCCAGCTTGAAGCTTCCTAAATCTATATTAACAGATTCTATTTTATTGTTAGCTTCTAACACCTTCTGTTCAGCCTCATCTACTTTTTTACTTAGGGTCTCTATTTTCTTATTCAGTTCCTTTTTCTCCCACTCATGATATGTTCTATCATGTCCCATCTGAATCTCACACTACTACAAATCGAAGCTAAGGCAACACTTTTGATGCAACACATTTAAAAACTGTTGCTTTTTTATTTAAGTTCGCTCTAAAGCAACACATTGACAATAAGTGTTGCATATAATGATTTAATGCAACATTTTTTTTAAAGTGTTGCCATTTTTACTAAAAAAATGCAACAATTTTCTAAAGTGTTGCAATTTTTACTAAAAATTGCAACATTTGTTTAAAGTGTTGCATATTTCAATAAAAAATGCAACACATTTTTAGAGTGTTGCATTTATAATGAAAAAAAAAAAAGCAACACATTTTTAGAGTGTTGCATTTATAATGAAATAATGCAACACATTTTAGAGTGTTGCATTTATAATGAAAAAAATGCAACACATTCTTAAAAACATATATCATTTTTTTGGGTGTTGCATTTATAATGAAAAGAATATGACATGTTTTTAAGTGTTGAATATACTATTTTTTCTTGTTTTGTAATTTTGATTAAAAATACACACAAAAGTTCAATGTTTGATTTGTTAGGATTAATAAAATACAAGATTTGATGGTACATGTTTTATTTTAATTTTTTTTAAAAAGTGTACAATTAGAAAATTGGGTACAAATTTAAAATATCATATTTGTTTTAAAATATCACACTACAAATTTAAAACCGAAAACCGAATTTGGTATTTTAATTTAAAATATATATATATATATATATATATATATATATATATATATATATATATATATATATATATATATATGCAACTATGAACTATTACTCATCATCTGTCACATTTGTTTTTAATTTCACAAACCCATAGCTACACCAACTCCATCAGATTTCCAACCTCCAGTCACGTCGGTTTCTCTCAAAACCCTACGTCGCGTCGCCGCCCGCCAGTCGCCGCTCCGCCCTTCGCCGCTGCACCCTTCATCGATCGCCTCCCTACCTCCCTCTCAAAACCCTGGCGTCCGTCTCTCCTTCCTCTCAAAACCCTAGCACCGCCGCCCGCCTCGTCGCATCTCACTGTATCGTCTTCTTCTCCGACGACGAGGGTGATTTATTTGCATCATTTGTTTCAGATTTTGGTTTCGGGTATACTATAGTCTGTACATGAGCCATTTCTCTTTAACAACAAAATTTCAGGTATACTGCCAAACAATGAGCATAACTAGAATTATAGAAAAACTAGGCGTTGTGAGAAAAAGGAGTAGTCAAGGCAATTATTGCAATGATTATCATTCTTTTGTTGTGCTTTTTGTCTTATAATTCGCTTTGACATTTTCAGCTTTGTGAAATCGATCTCACCGGAATATTGCCTCCCACTTCACTTTCTCCATTTGAAGATGAATTGAAAAATAGGGAAAAACACAGGAAGCGTGTTGCCAGAAAGGTATCCATGTGCTACTACTAAGAATTCAAAACTTCATTCCACATATTTATTATTATTATTATATACTGGATATATGTAATTTTGTTGTTGTTTATGAATACGTTGAATGGTCCATACATCATGAAGTTTGTTTCATTTAGGAAGAATATAGGTTCAATTACACACTCGCTTTGGTTCTGTTGTCTTCTCGAGCTCTGGTACATCCTAAAGACCTAAACTATTAACTCTCTGAAGTATGGACTAAATTGTTTATCAGATCAAAGTATTAACTTGTTCATAACGTGTTCACGTATTTAAGACTTCAAATGGTTCTTAACCAAATGTTTGGTCTTTTCGTTTTAGATTGTAGTTTATTTATTATTTTTTTGTTTCAGATTTGTATTTGATAATTGTTATATTTGTTTCATACTTGTAATTGCTATATTTGTTTCAAATTTTGGGGCTGGAAAAAAACTGAAAGTGGATAAAAATAGAAATTTAGTTTTCTTGGTTGTCAAACTGACCAAACCGATTTTGAATTCGCATTTCGGTTTGTTTCGGTCCAATCTGAAATGGTTCGTTTTTTATTTCACCTTCAAAATTTTAAGATGGTTACTGGATAAGTAATTTTAATTTTTCTTAAATGGTAAATATGCCTATAAATTAAACAACAATATGAACCAATATCTAAACTTTATGGGTGGGGTATGTTGTTTTTATGCCATCAATTGGTGAATGGAAAAATGAATTCATTGACAAAAATGTATGATGAAACCTTGAATCAGAGTCGATTTCTGTGGCTTGAGTAATGAGCATGGTTCTTGTTATTTTCCTGCCAACATGGGTTGCGAATTTTTTACTATATATGACATGTTTGTTTCGTTGAATGATGTGGTTATATACTTCTATTGTTAGAAAATATGTTGATTGTTGACATGATATATCATGTTTCAGGAATTTTGATGATGGGTTTCCGAACTTATTTGTTGGCATGAAGTGGTTATATACTTCTATTGTCTGAACTTAGCTACTGTCTCAACTAACTTCCAATCTCAAATATTTGAAAATTGAGCTAATTTTATTTTGGAGCTTATGTTTATAGTTTTTTTTTTTGTAGTGAAGCTCCATTGCCTTGTGCCATGTCTGTTGTGTATGTTCCAATCATCCAAGCATGTCAACTAACTAGTTGAAATGTCACATCTATTTTGACTTATAAACACCAACCCTCAGTTCTTGAGCTTTGTGACTACATGCACTGGGACATGTTATGACTTACGAGTGATATGTTATTGTACAAATCTTTCTGGTAAGTAATTTCATCTATACTGCATCATGTTAAGCTAATCATACTATACTATGTTGCAACCATATTGTTGACCATTTAACATCATTAACTGCAGAAAAGATATGTATTTTTTTTGGTTTTATTGTTATAGTTTTGAATTTGGAACTGCTATGTATTTTGTAACTTAAACTTGTTAAGTGACATAATATGATGTTATATCTTATCAACAATATCAGTAGCAGGAGCCACTAACCAAAATGAGTCATTGTGCTTTTGATGTTGTCATGTACTAACATTATGTATATCCCCTTGTTTCACTATTGGAATGTTAACATAGTGGAACTATCTTCCACGGTCACAAGCACAGACAGAGGAAGCCAAAAGCTTTCCAGCCAACAACTCTATCTCAAAGCAGAACAACCCCTTCCTATATCCAGCCATTATGGATATTTTTATGTAATTCTTTACAGCTTACAGTATATGAAAACCAAATACTTGCACTTCTAGGTACCTGCATCTATTTTACTTTATGTACAACTCATCTTGCATGATATGACATACAATTAGTTTTATGTTATACGTGCTAAAGTTCATCTAAATGAAATTGTGGAGATATACACATAATATAGGCCTGCATAATATATCAATGTGTATATTTACTCTTTAATTTATTCTGCTAAATTGTTTTATGGCTTTGAGCTGTCATGGGTTTGCTGGACACAATGGTGCTGGCTAGAGCACAACAATGTCCATGCTTGTTGGCCTTCTTGCTCCTACTTCTGGCGATGCCTTGGTTTTTTGAAGAAGCATCTTAAGAGACATGGTAAACTTGTTTTCCAGAGGGTGAATTAATATTATGTTATTATGTTTTCCTGGGTGAATTAATTTTAAAGTTTTGTGAAAAAAAATCTTGACATTGTAGCTGTTAAAATTATACATTGTGTTATTTTCTTAAGTCATATGTTTTTATGTGACTGATCTTAGAAAAATTTTAGATGGCATCTTTAGTCACAATTTACATAGACAAGAAAGTTGGTATCGTAAAATTTTAGATGGCATTCGGTGGTTATCGTAGCCTTGTTCATCTATTCTTTATACAATCATTTTTTGTTATAATGACATGTTCTACCAAATGTTTACAGAACTATTTTTTGTTAGCACCCTATTGAATGCAAACAATGTGCTGGCTTCTAATTTATACTTTGAATTTCACTTGTTATTTCCGTCTCTATTATGCTTTATATTCTGGTCTTTGCCCTTCTGAATTTTGTGATTTCTAAGTCCACTCGGTCAGTGTTTTTGTTTACTCATAGAAGAAAGCAATACATATCATGTCATAGGCTAGATGTTTTTGGGAAAGAAAATAAAATTCAGCACATGAAGGTCATGTGCCAATACATTAAGCCCACTTTGTTTGAGGTTTATAAAAGCTATAAGTGTTATGGAATATGGTTACATGGAATTCATTCTGAGCATACGACAGAAAGTTGTAACCTTTTTTTCTGAGAAAGATCTAAATATATAAGTTGGCTTATTATTTTTTCCGATGGTGGAGTATGTGCAGAAAATTTAGGCTTTCACTATATTGCTACATTAGCTTAGTTACAAATATCTTTTTGCAGCTACTTATGCATGTACAGAGATGTTCGAGCTGCTGTGGATCTGTGTCATCGGGATGGAACTTTGAAGCAGATGGTTGCAAATGATCCAGGAAGGTATAAGCCTCCTGGTCATATTTTACTACATTAGTCTATCTGGAATGTTGTAAATGTGACTTCCAAATTAATACTACATTGTGTCAGGGACGAATCCAAATTTGGTAATGTATATACTTGGGTAAAAAAGACAGGTCACATAATTTTATCTTGTGACGTAATATCTTACATTCCTGCAAAAAATTGCATTGTTTTGCACAAAAAGTTTAATCTTATATGGATTAAAGTGTAATCTGTAACAATATATGTGAAAGGTTTAAAATCTCCACTTCATAGAAAGCATTGATTTTGTATCTTTTAATTTCTTAAAGTTGTTCAATTTCCCAAAATTAGGTACATCAATGAAGACCACTCAATAGTCCCATTGTTTCAAATGCTTAGCACTTCTGGGCTTGCTGTATTCTTAGTGACAAACAGGTATGTCAATACACTTAATCTGTTTCTCATAATGTGTATGCATGAACTTGTTGCATAACACTCCTGCTTAATCAACTTTTTCTCATATATGATTTCTCAATTACTTAAAAGTTAAATGTTCCTAAATAGTTGCCTTAATGGATGTTATACATGCGTTTGATGCTTGATAATGATGGTTCTGTGCCCAATTTAATTCAAATCCATGAACATCTCTTTTACAAGATATCTAATGCGTGATTGACATATAAATGTGTATCATGTGCATGGGCCATCCTAATGTTGGTTATAGTTACCTTGGTGCTTTCATGTCATGCGTATAATAACTGCATGTATTTTTATAATTGTAGTTTTGTTCATTTGATGCAGCCTTTGGGACTACACAAATGTTGTGATGAATTTTTTATGCGGAATAACTATGCAATTCCAAATATAAAATTCACTTCCCCATTCTCTCATTTAGTCATTTAGCTATAGATAACAAACTTACATAAAGGTTTTACCATAATGGCAAGTCAGTAGTTTATGAAGACTTCTAACAGCGGTACTGCAAAGTTTTCGATTTAGACATAAACTAATCGTAAGTTTTTTTTTGCTATTCATTTATCATTTGTAGTATACGAGAATCTTGCTTACTTCGATTAGACCGGCCCTGATGACTAGTTTAGTCTTTTGTTTCTTAACTCTTGCATAGTTTATAAACTTCTACTAAGTATTTTATATATGTATTTTAATTTATTTGTTATTGAACTAGGTTCTAAACTAAAATGACTTGAGAAATGACAATCTGTATTGATTTATCAATTTGAGTGATTTGTGGTATTATATCAATATTCTGTTTTTTAAATTTATTTTTACTGTTTTTAGTGCACTGTAATACTGCTTTTTAAACTGCTTTTTTGCTGTTTTTTAAACTGTTTTTGCTGTTTTTAAATAGTTTTTTACTGCGATGTAATACCGAATATTTCAATGTTTTTGCTATTTTTAAACTGTTTTTTACTGCACTGGTTATTTTTACTGTTTTTACTGCATTGTAATACTGCTTCATAACGTTTTTGTTATCATTTATAATTTAGTAAACACACTAACGATATGGTATATATTGTATGTGTTTTCATATGTTGCAGGTTAGTTACTTTCTTTTGACATATGCAAAGTGATCGACAGAAGGAGAGTTGTGCATGATAAGCGTCGGTTTCCTATGAAAGAAATTACAAGAAGAGGAATTGAATATGCATTCCCGAGATGGTAATTTACTTTTTTGTTGTATCGCTTATACATTTAATGATCATTATTTTGGTTGTAGACATTTATATACTTGAAATACTTTTTGATCCATATGTTATGAAATGATATTATTTTTGTTAAATTGAATTGTAAGTAGAAAAAACTATCACGAAGCAATTAAATAAATATTTGTATTTGCATTAAATTTAAAAATAATGAATGTGTTCCTTTTGTCAAGAAAATATTGCATTTATTTAATTTAAAAAATAATAAAGTGTTGCAATAGATTGATAATGGTGTTGCATTTACATAAGGACAACACTTGATAAGTGTTGTATTTGATAAGTAAAGTGTTGCTATAAGTTGGTAACAAAAAATTAAAGGTGTTGCTTTAAAGTATAAAAAGTGTCGCATTTATAAATAAATGGCAACACATTAAAATGTGTTGCTTTAGAATATAAAAAGTGTTGCATTTATAAAATAATGGCAACACTTTTGAAAAGTGTTGCATTATTTAGTGAAAGTGTCGCTTTAGACCTAAGGCGACGTTGGCTAAGGTGGCAATACATAAAGTGTCGCATTAGGCCTATAGCAACACTTTCAAGGCCTAACACAACACTTTTCCCATGTTGCTTTAGGTTCATTTTGTTGTAGTGTCATTATCCTTATAGTCATTGATCTATTTTTCAATATCTTCTGTAGCCTGCATGTACTCATATCTCCTTTCTTCCATCTTAGCTAGAGTTTCGCACATGCTCTCATTACGATCTCTGTACTTTTTAACCATATTTTTGCATGTTTGAGAACAGAGTTTAGCATTTACCTCATATGGTAGTTCAGTGGAAGTGACATTAGATGTTTCTGCCATAAGAGCTTGATTTTGAAACTCCTCTTCTGTCTAATCACTCCAGTCAAACACATTGTCTTCTTGAGAGACAAGAGCTTGTGATGATGAAGCTTGATTAGTTTGTTGGGGTCTTGGTGGCTGTTGACCTTGGGATCTGCATTCTCTGGCAAAGTGTCCAAGGTTGTGGCATTTAAAGCATTCAACTTTTGATTTATCAAATGCTGGTTTGCCTTCTGGTCTAGCTTGAAAGTTTGGTCTGCCAGTTCTTTTCAGAAATCTTTTGGCCCTCATAGTCAACATAGCATGCTGCCATTTCAAGTCCATCTCTTCTAGATCATCTGGATGGATTTGTTCTAAATCTTCAGCATTTAGAGCAAACAGTCCATCACTTGCAACAAAAGCTTCATAATGGACTTCAGTAGAGTTACCATCAGCACCAGAAAAGGAATCACAACAGTTTGATTTATCAGTTAATGCTGATGACAGCAGAGCAGTGTTATAATTGTAAGAAAATGATTTCTTTTTATTTTCAATCTCAGTTTCAAACACTCTCAGACTGTTGTAAAGGTTAACTCTATTTCATCAAGAGTATCTTTTCTTCTCCATTGGGCATCATAGACTGTCCACTCTTCACCAAGTGATCTAAGGAATTTTCTGTTTACTTCATCTTGATCCAAGCTGTCTTTGGCACTCTCCAATTCACCTATCAGTTTATTAAACCTGTAAAAAATTTGAGTAAGGTTTTCATTCTTACCACCAGAAAAGTTTTCATACTGTTGTTTTAGAAGATCTTTTTGATTCCTTTTGGTGCAAGCATTGCCAGCAAATATTTTCTCTAAAGCAATCCAAAGAGAATGAGCAGTATAGAACTTTTTAAACTGATGTTGATAAGCATTAGGAATGGCTATCTGTAAGAGAGTAAGAGCTTTCACTTCATTCATTCTAGCCTTTCTTTCAAGTTTAGTCTTTGGAGGTGTTTATATGGGCTTGCTCTCAGTATCTAGTTCATGATCAACTACAGGAGGATATTCAACAGGTTCCCATATGGCAAAATCAATAAATAGAATGTGCTGTTGAATCCTGAGTTTCCACATCTCAAACTCAGTGGGTTTGAGCATAGGTACTTTGAGTCCTTGCCCATATCCACTACTGCTATTTTCAAATTCCATTACAGAAAAATAAAAATTTTAAAAGAAAGTTTCTGACTTTGAAAATAAAGAAAAACGTGTGGCTCTGATACCACTTGTCAGAATCAAAATCAACACTACCTAAGATTAACTGGTTTGAATAAATCAGAGTGTAAAACCAATAACCTTGTATTGAATCAAAGTCCAATTAAGAAGTTCGCGGAATAACACTTAATTGTTTTAAGAAAAACTTTCAGAACTAATAACACATAAAGATTCTCAAAAATCAAATCTTTTATATTACCAAACTCACTGATTACAATCACCTCTAATCTGTTTGATTAGACGAAGAACACAGACTGTTCTTAGGGTTTTACAACCTTAGAGGCTTGAGAAACTTAATAAGAAAGCAATTACAATTGAAGCACACGATTACAAAATTGCACGTACAGACTTACAATAGAAAAATCGATTCTATCTACATATAAAGCCTTCTGATTGTTTCGTTGAGGAACTCTAATTTCTCTGGTAGTAGATATGCTTGAATCATCAAATATAAATCTCCTCCTGAATTTCAGCACTTTCTGTTTGTTAATCTGTTGAGCAGCTTGAACTTTATCTGATGAGCAGCTTGAACTTGAGCAGCTTGAACTTTTAACTCTGGCAGCTTGAACTTTTGAACTAGCAGCTCGAACTTATTCAACTAACAGCTTGACTTCTGTAATTACACTGAAAAACTACTAACAGTCTGAGAAATCAAACTAACAGCTTGACATACTTAGAATATTTCCCAACAAAAACTCAGAGAATTTGTTAGTGAATTTAAATCAGATAACCAATCAGGACCAGTGCCTTTGTCGTTTGCAATATTTACATTAAACTCAACATTGGTGTTGGGTACAATAATAAAAAGAGTTGAAAACAATATTTTGTAATAGTTCAGGGACTGAAGTGTAAATACACAATAGTTATATTGTGTATATAAATAGAAGTTTATTGTAATGTTGAGTAGTACGAATGCTGAGAAGTTTACATGCATCACATTTCAGATTAGAGAGAAGAAGTTTGCTTAGCAAGAAATCTGAAACCTCAATGTAATATTCTCTCTATTAATCATTCAATATATTGTATTTGATTGTTAATTGTTCATATGATTGTTAATCTTGATATGAATTGCTTGAAATCTGAATTCACAATTGGTATCTACTTATTTTCAAGTATAATCCATTCAAATGTCTTTCAGTTAATCCAAACTGACACCCGATTCTGAACGACGAATCTTTCTGGAATTCCTGCCCTGCATTCAACTCCGAAGCTACATTGAATTAGAGGGAGTTTTATTTTTATAATTTTTTGCTCCTGATTTAATTTCTATGAGTTGACTAACTTTGTGTGCTTGACATTTTTTCAAAAAACTGTGTCTGTTTTTTTCACGAAAATATTTGATTCACACATAAAAAGAGTTTTTGAGCTGAAAAGAAATTTTTTTCTGATTCTTTGAATCTATCATTGAGATTAATTGATCTAATTTCTTTGATTTTCATAACTCATTTCTTCTGAGATTTTCTTCATTTGTCTCCCATATATTCTGAATTCTTCCAATCATTTTCATATTCTCCCAAGTGCTAATTTTTTTTTATGAAAATCTGATTCATTTTATATCATATATCAGATTTTTCATTTCATTCTGATATCTACTATCTCATCATTCAAATTTCATTCTGAATATCATCTCCTAGCTCATCTGTGATGTGCTGAATTTCATGATATCCCATGAGCTTCAAAGCTGAAAATATTTCTGCTGACGTCAAGTATGCACCAAAATGAGTGATAGGCATAAATATCACTTATATGGTCTAACCAGAACCGGAGGACATACCCAAGAATCAAACCATCTATAGATTGTGCAGGTGAAGGTTCTTTAGGTTTATTAGTTGAGAAGTGTCAGTTATCACGGGATACTGACAGGGACGAGCAGAGATAAAATGTAAATGAGAGGGATATTGATATTGAAAGGAGATGGTGGTGCATCAGATCATGCTTTTGCTATAAAGCTGACTGAATTTATTTCTCCAAAGTGAGCCGGAGGGAGCTTAGTTGAAAAATGCTGAGTGCTGAGAGTTGAGAAAGGATTAAAAGAAATGAAAATCCTACCTAAACTGTGTCGGCTGGGTAATCCACATAATCTATCAAGCCCTAGGCGACTTGATGTTGAAAAAGACGTCATGGACCCAGTGACGCATGCACTTAACCCCACCAACTACTCGGTTATCTCTCAAAAGATTTCTGTTTCAATAATTACAGAGATATAACACATTTCTATCGATATATCATTTGGATATTATTGATATTGAAACAAGGAAGACATTTGCTCCGGTCTCCCACTTCATTTGATGCACATTGTGTCTAGAGCTGATGATATACACTTTTTGGACACATCGAGTATAACAGTCTGCGTGACTATAAACTGCTTGTCCAAAGTGACTATAAATTGCTTGTCCAAAGTGACTAAGCCGGAAAAAATAAGAGTGATTCTTTAATGATTAAGGATTTCAGAATGACTATTTGGAAATCCTACCAGTGTTAACATCACGCAAGCGCTAAGAGTAGGTCACATAGATTATGTCTATTGTGCAAACAGGAATCCTATATGGACCTGGACTCGTTATTTCACAAAATAAATGTGTTTCATTTTCCCCAAAGTTGAAAAGCTTTGTTTTTGTTCTGAAAATATATAGTATTAATTCGAGGGGGAGTGAGATAGATTTGTTTAGGATAGGGAAGAGGATATCAATTTGAGTGGGACAAAATCAATTTGTAATATGTTTGAAATTGTAATTGTTGTTGTAGTATATCTTCTACTGTAATCTTCGATGAATCAATGTTTATGAAAATTTTGCATGATGTTTATATTCTTTATTATCATCATGAGGGGGAGAAAAGCTGAATTTCAGAGACAACTATTGAGTAGTTTGATGTCAACTGAAGACAACGGCTAAATCATTTCTAGACGATTGATCAAGGGAAAGAATCGAGAGTTATTCATGATTCAAGGGGGAGTGTGCTATCAAGAAAAGAAAAATTCAGAGAAGAAGAGATGAGAAGATCAGAGAGAGACAATGAAGAAGAAATTTTTATCTGAAGAATCAGAGATTAAAGAGGAGAGAGACAGAGTTTTGAAGTCCCAGAAAACATCAAACAAAAGAAGAAGATTCAATAAAAGAATCAACCTGAACATATCTTTAATTGAAAATTGTTTTCATCTCTAAGGGGGAGATTGTTGGGTACAATAATAAATACAGTTGAAAACAATATTTTGTAATAGTTCAGGGACTGAATTGTTAATATACATTAGTTATATTGCGTATATAGATAGAAGTTTATTGTAATGTTGAGTAGTACGAATGCTGAGAAGTTTACATGCATCACATTCCAGATTAGAGAGAAGAAGCTGCTTAGCAAGAAGTCCGAAACCTCAATGTAATATTCTCTCTATTAATCATTCAATATATTGTATTTGATTGTTAATTGTTCATATGATTGTTAATGTTGATATGAATTGCATGAAATCTGAATTCACAATTGGCACTTTCTTCAATGATTCTAGATACACTGTTATAGACTCTATAAGCTTTGCTCTGTGTGGAGTATCCTACAAAGAATCCTTCCTCAGACTTACTCTCAAACTTACCTAAATAAGTTTTAGTATACAGGATAGTGCATGGACAACCAAAGGGTTTTAGGAAGTTAACTAAGGGAATCCTATGGTGAAACAACTCATATGGAGTTTTCCCTTGTGACTGGACTACTTGTACTCTATTTAGAACATAACAGGCTGTATTAACTACCTCTGCCTAGAAGTTCATTGGCAATTTGGAATCAGCTAACATGGTCCTAGCAGCCTCTAATAATGTTCTATTCTTCCTTTCAGCTACACCATTTTGTTGTGGTGTTCTAGGTGCACTGTACTGTTTTGCAATTCTTTTTGACTCACAGAAGCTGTTTAGTTCATAATTTTTAAACTCAGTTCCATTGTCACACCGAATCACCTTTACTTTTAAGTTAGATTGGTTTTCAATTTTTTGAATAAAGGATTTAACCAACTCGGCAGTCTCATCCTTAGTCCTAAGAACATAAACTAATGTAAACCTGGTGAAATCATCAACAATGACTAAACCCAAAGCTCTTTTATTCAAACCCAAAACAGAAGTAGGACCAAAAAGATCCATATGAAGGAGATGAAGTGTAGAAGAGATTGAATTTACTTCATTGGCCTTAAGAAATGTTTTGTGTTGCTTGCCTTTGAGGCAGGCTACACAATGATCATCACATATGAACTCCTTTTGCGGTAAACCACTTACCACTTTATTTTTTACTAAAGCATTCATAGATTTGAAGTTCATGTGACACATCCTTCTATGCCAAAGTGCAGACTCATTAGATGACGCTTTGGATATTAAACAACTTAAAGTATTTGCAGAAGATAATTTTTCAGTATTTAAACAGTATACATTGTCCTTTCTTGGTGTTCTTTGTAAAACAAGATTTTCAGGTATTTTAAAATCTTTGGATAGGATAATGCATTCAGAGTCTGTGAAAAGAACAACATTCCATTTCTCACATACTTGAGACACACTTAATAAATTATACTTCAGCTGTTCAACACAAAGTACATCATTAAAGGTCATGTTACCTGCTTTGACAGTACCTTTACCTGTCACCTTGCCTCCTTTGTAGTTTCCTCCAAATGCAACATATCCTCCTTCAAAGATTTTGAAATTTGACAAGCACTTAGAATTGCCTGTCATGTGCCTGGAGCAGCCACTGTCCACATGTCATCTTGTCTTGTGTTGGTTCCTGTGGTTGCCCTGCACAAATAAAAGCTCAGTTAGTAGTGGAGTAAACCCAAACCAAGCTGGTTTTGGGCTGTCCATGTGCATTAACATAACTAATTACTGTTTGTGTCTTTTTAAACTTAGTGAGATCCACTGGTGGATTCTGTGACGGGTATTTAGTTATAACATGAGGTGACCAGTTGTTCTTTCCAATTTTTGCTTTAACGGTCTCAGATGCTACACTAACCGTTCCAGATGTTGCCTTAGCAGTTGGAACTGAATGTTGGCTTTTAACAGTTTTAGATTTTACACTACCATTTCCAACTGTTGGCTTAACAGTTCCAGATTTTACATCAGCAGTTTGAACTGTGTCTATGCCTTTAACACTGCATTCCTGTTTAACATGCTATTTAGATTTATTTAAAGCTTGTTTTCTCAAAAGAGGTTGCTTTTTGTTGACCTTTACAAACCTGTGGTCAACTGTGTGCTTTGGAACTGGTGTGGTAGTTTTTGATGTCTTTAAAACCTTTGGCTTTTGTGGAACAGATTGTTTTTGGAAAATAGTTTGCCTTTCAACTATTGGCTTGTAAATACATTGTTTGGCCAAATCATTTTTCCTGCCATAGTGAAAACATCTTTTGACTGTTATGATTGGAGAACCAGTTTTGTGTGACCATAACTGATTCTTGTTCTTTTGATTTCCCCTCACTTGCTGCTGTGTGGGAAACTTCTGTACACCATGCTTTTGGCATGTGCACACTGCAACATTTTTACCCTTTTTACCTGCCTTGGAAGAAGATGCAAAACTAGAGTTAGAAGGTACAAAGGCATTTGAAGCATGCATTTGTTCACTCATCTTCTCTTTACGTTTCAAACTGTTAGATTTATTCTTCATGCTGTTGTTTTCTTCTATCATGCTGTTGGTTCTAATGAGGTTAGAAACTAGGGTTACTATGGGTTTACTCATGGTTTTGGGATTACTCTCTTCTTCATCATTATTACTGTCTACATTAGTAACCAGTCCATCTTCCAACTCAGGCTTATCCTCAAGGACAAGATCTACAGTCTTCATCTTGTCATCTAGGGGTTCATTCACAAGCCTATCATCAACTTCATTCATAGGATGAATGTATTTGTTACGGTAAGGAGGTGGGTTGGCATTGTATCCTATTCCTTCCTTGGGATTTATTTGAGATTTTACCCTATCTTTGAACTGAACTTCCCTTAGGTGTTCTAACTTTTGATTGGCTAACTTGAAGTTACCCAAATCAATGTTTATAATACCTACTTTCTTGTGAGCTTCTAGCACCCTTTGTTCAGCTTCTTCTAGTTTCTTATTGAGGGTTTCTATTTTCTCTTAAAGTTCCTTTTTGTCCCACTCATGATATGTCCTATCATATCCCATCTGAATCTCATTGTCCTTATAGTCATTGATCTGTTTTTCAAGATCCTCTATTGCCTGCATATGCACATACCTCCTCTCTTCCATCTTGGCTAGAGTATTACACGTGCTTTCATTATGATCTCTGTATTTTTTAACCATATTTTTGTATGCTTAGGGCAGAGTTTAGCATTTACCTCAGATGGTAGGTCAGTGGAAGGGACAATTGTAGTTTCTGCCATAAGAGCTGGATTCTGTTACTCTTCTTCTGTTTGGTCACTCCAGTAAAAAACAGTGTCCTCTTGTGAAACAAGAGCCTGTGAAGATTGTGTTTGACTAGTTTGTAGGGTTCTTGGTTGCTGCTGACTTTGTGATCTACACTCTCTAGTAAAGTGTCCAAGTTTGTGACACTTGAAGCATTCAACCCTTGACTTGTCAAAGGCTGGCTTGCCTTCTGACATGGCCTGAAAGTTTTTTCTGCCAGTCCTTTTGAGAAATCTCTTAGCCGTCATTGTCAGCATGGAATGTTGCCACTTTTAATTCATCTCCTCTTGATCATCTGGATTAAGTTGTTCCAAGTCCTCAGGATTTAGAGCAAACAGTCAATCACTTGCAACAAATGCCTCATAATTGACGTCAGATTTATTGCCATCAGTACCTGTAAAAGAATCAGAGTAGTTTGATTTATCAGTAGATGCAGAGGATAAGAGAGCAGTGTTTTGATTGTAAGAAAAGGTTTTCTTTTTATTCTCTATTTCAGACTCAAACACTCTCAGGCTGTTTTAGAGATCATCTAACCCTATAGCATCTAGAGTGTCCTTTGTTCTCCACTGTGCAGCATACACTGTCCATTCTTCACCAAGAGACCTGAGGAACTTTCTTTTTACCTCATCTTGATCCTGGCTAACCTTAGCACTCTCCAATTCACCTACCAACTTATTAAACCTATCAAAGATTTGAGTAAGGTTCTCATTCTTTCCACCAGAAAAATTCTCATACTGCTGTTTTAAAAGATCCTTTTGATTTCTTTTGTGCTAGCATTGACAGCAAATCTTTTCTCTAAAGGAATCCATAGAGAATGATCAGTATAGAATTTTTAAAAATGATGTTGATATGCATTAGGAATAGCTATCTGCAAAATGGTGAGAGCTTTGACTTTATTCATTCTAGCATTTCTCTCAATCTCAGTTTTAGGGGGTGTTCTTTTAGATTTGCCTTCAACATCAAGTTCAGGTTCAACTGCAGGAGGATTTTCAACAGCTTCCCACAGGGAATAGTTAATAAATTGAATGTGCTGTTGAATCATGAGTTTCCACGTCTCGAACTCAGTGGGTTTGAGCATAGGCACTTTGAGTCCGTGCCCAGATCCAATACTGTTGCCATCAAACTCCATTGCAGAAAAGTTTTGAAAGATTTAGATATTTTAAAGATGAAAGTTTCTGACTTTCAAAACAAATAATAAAAAAATTGAACTTGTGGCTCTGATACCACTTGTCAATATCAAATCACCTAAGATTAACTGGTTTGAATAAATCAAAGCTAAACCAATAATCTTGTTTTGAATCAAACTCCAATTAAGAAGTTTTCGGAATAACACTTAATTGTTTTAAGAAAAACTTTCAGAACAATAAGAACAGAACAATTTAAATCAGTAAAGACAACTAATATCAACTAATGATACCAACCACTGATTACAAGAACCTCTAATCTGTTTGTTTAGACGAAGAACACAAATTGTTCTTAGGGTTTTACAATCTTAGAGGCTTTAGAAACTTCAATCAGAATACAAGTTACAATATGAATTTCTTAGGCACTGATTACACAAGAAATACCTAGTCTATCTCTATTTAAAACCTTCTGATTTGTTTCCTTGACAATCCACAATTTCTCTTGAGTGGATATCTTTGGAAGATCTTCAAATCTTGAAATCTTTATCATTTCCTGATTTGTAGCGCTTTCTGTTATCAACATCTGAAACAGCTTGAACTTTACCTCTATCAGCTTGAACATTGTGCACTAGCAGCTCGAGTTTCTTGAACTTTGTAATTACATAGAAAGACTACTAATAGTCTGAGAAATCCTAACTAATAGCTTGACATACTTAGATTATTTCCCAACAATCTGCATCAACACATACCATGTCAAACAGCCAAGATGACTTAGACCTAGACATTTTATTTGAATTTCTATATCCTATTCCTAAGTCAAACTCATGCATATACAAATGAAGTCAATCAAAGCTCAGTCAATACGGATCAAATTGAGCATATGCCAACCGACTACACATCACCTTCTCCCAAAACTCCAACCGGTGTTACAGTCCGACACTCGAATATAGAAGTAATTCACGACAAGTGTCCTTCAACACAACCTGATGTTCCACACACTGATGCAATCCCCACTGAATCACCACGATCAGCAAACGCCCTCATACCGCTTATGCGAAGATGGACTTTATCCCACCTCGAATATTAGATCATTGTGGATAAGTTCGATCCAGTTCGAACCAAACATGCCACCAACCATAATGCATGTACGCTGCATTCTTAAGTAAGATCGAACTTATAAAAACCGCTGAAGCCTTCCGAGATCCAGACTGGGTGAATGCCATGCATGATGAGCTTCATCAATTCGAAAGATTACACGTTTGGAGTTTAGCATGACCAAAGGATCGATCCATCATCGGCACCAAATGGATCTTCAAGATTAAATGAGACTAGCATGAAATTTTCATCCGCAACAACGCTAGACTGGTTGCTGAGGGATACTGTCAGCAAGAAGGAATCGACTACGATTGCCCCTGTAGCCAGAGTTGAAGCAATTCGCATCTTGCTGGCATATGCGGCACAGAAGGACTTCACCGTCTACCAAATGGACGTGAAGACTACTTTTCTCAACAAAATTCTAAAAGTGGAGGTGTACATACACTAACGTCAAGGATTTGTCAATGAATCTAGACCATCATATTTCAATGCGCTAGACAAAGCCCTCTACGGTTAAAAACAAGCACGTACGGCATGGTATTATAGTCTAACCAAATTCCTACTCGATTCTGGGTTCTCCAAAGGTACGATTGATACAACCTTGTTCATACTTCATAAAGGTAATGGCATACTCGTTCAAATATATGTAGAGGATATCATATTCGGCTCGACCAAACCTTCACTCCGTGAAGAATTTTTAAAACTTATGGAATCAAGGTATGAGATGAGTATGGGGGAAATGAATTTTTTCACGGATTACGATTCAAACAACTTCCTGATGCGATTCTCATAAATCAGTCAAAGTACATCCACGATCTCCTAAAGAGATTTAAGATGGAAAATTGCTCTTCTATGAAAACTCGCATGCCGATTTCCTCAAAGCCTGATGCCGATCTAATAGGTAAATCCACTGACATCACGGCTTATCGAGAAATTATTGGTTCCTTGCTATATTTAACCGTAGGTAGACCGAACCATGTCTGTGTGATCGTTTTCAAGCTGATCCTAAGGAGTCACACTAGGCTGCCGTTAAACATATTTTTCATGTTTCAAGCTGAATTCGAACGGAACCAGTTTTGAACTTACTGCTTACTCAGATGCAGATCATGCAGGTTGTAAACATGACAGGAAAAGCACATCAGGACATATCCAGTTCCTCAGAGATAAATTGGTAAGTTGGGCATCAAAGAAACAGTACAACCTTTCTTTGTCTAGTGCGGAAGCCGAATACGTTGCTGCCGCAAGCTGCTGCGCGAAACTACTTTGGATGCGCACTCAACTCCGAGAGTATGGTTTCAAACTAAACCACATTCCAATCTATTGTGACTCAATGAGTGCTATAGCCAATACTGGTAACCATGTACAACAATGTCGTGCTAAACTCATAGATATTCGGTACCATTTTATAAAAGATCATGCTGAAGAAGGTACCATAGAATTACACTTTGTAAACACAGAAAATCAAATTGCTGACTTGTTCACAAAACCTTTGGATAAAAAACGATTTAATTTTCTGGTGAACAAGTTAGGCATGCTGAATTTAGCAACATAAATTAAATTTTAGGGCAACATAATTGCAAAGTTTATCTTGTTTGGCAAAAGTTAGATTTTCTTGTCTTCAATGATATATTATCTAGTAATTTATGTATTGTGTTTACTAATTATAATTTGAGTTTTTGTGCAATTTTTTCTGTTGCATGTTTTATCGGGACGCATCACAGTTAGTTTTCCGAGTGTTTTTCGTGTTTCGTTATACAAATTCGGAGGGGAAGTGTAGTTTTATTTTTGGGTGTTTCAAAGTTTAAGTATGTTTAGTTAATTTTATTTTTGTGTGTTAAATTTTATTTTTCGTTCATCTTATTTTATTGTTATAATTTTTTTATAAAATAAAAGGCCAAAACGTCTTTTATTTTCTTTATTTTTAATTTTAACTTTATTTTTCCGGTAAGTTTTTTTAATTTTTATATTTTTTATATTTTGTATTTTTTCAGAAAAACCAAAGTATTTTATCTCTTATTTTGTTTTTTTTTTCTATTTTCCTTTATTTTATTTTATTACTAAATTTTTTTGAAAATACAAAAATATTTTGAACATGGGTCGGGTTCCCCCTTAGCGGGTTGTGGGGAACCATTTTTGAAATTCTATAAATAGGCCCCCTCACTGATTCTCCTTTTCTGACTACTATTCATCATCTTCTTCCTCACTTCAAAACCTTCTCAAAACCTTGCGTTTAATCATCAATTTGAGTCTTTCAAGTGAAGCGATTTTGTGCATCAAAGTGAGTTCCATTCATGTTTTTACGTATCAATATACATTTTCCTTTGAGGCATCACACTGACTAATATGGCCAAAATGGGGTCTAGAAATCGGTTTTCTTCTTGGAGAAGAAATAGATGGGTTGTTCAAAAATTACTTTTTGATCCATAAAATTCAAAATATATGTTGTTTGTGAGTTTGGGTAAAAAGTAATTTTTTTTTTAAGTGTTTAACCCATACCCGAGAGTTACAACTCTCGAGTAAAGAGGGACATCTTCTTGTGGCCAAATAATTTCTAAGTGCTGAATGGGTTTCAGTTGTAATCGAGAGTTCTGAATCTCAAGCATAACTAGAATAATTTTTGTCTCATTTTTCTAAGTATAACTTGCGATCGAAGCTTTCGGTTAACACTTCAACCGCAAGTTACATCTTGTGGACTGAATATCAAAATGTTTCTAAGTATAACTAGCGACTACTGTTATACCCGAGAGTTACAACTCTCGGGTAAATCATTACACGAGAGTTGACCAAATTTTGCCCAAGTTGAATACTTTTCTAAGTTATTTCTGGATTGCAGTGTTATTCGAGAATTACAACTCTCAGATGCCACTGTACCAGCAAGTTGTCGAAGTTTTCATCCTTTCATAATTCAAATTTTAACGGCAACTCTCGCATGAAGCCTCATCCGAAAGTTAGAACTCTCGGATGACACTATATCCGAGAGTTGAAATTCATTTTTTCTGGAAACTAAGTCTGGAGCTCACTCGAAAATTCAGTTATTCAAAGGTTTTAACTCATATCTATAGGATGTTTCACTTGAATTAATCTGAATTGGGTCTGGTCTTGATGATTTTGCTTCTATAGATGAATTTTCTTACTGAGAATTTATCTGTAGAAGCCCATTAACAAATCAGATTCATTTTATCTAACTCCTAATACATGAAACAACTTTGAATAAGTCAAATGTACTCATCTAAATATATATCTAACTTTCATCTCTCTATCAAGTACAATGGCAACTCAGTCGCATTCAGGAGAAAATGTACCTCCACCAAGCCCTCAGCATTCTTATCCTAACCATCATTCTGATGAGGAACTCACCTCAAGATCAGTTGCCCACCCTTCTCGAGCCTCAGAACAAATTTTCCCAAACACCTATTGCTCGAAATAAAACCGAACAACTTCCTTCTTGACCCTGCCTTCTTGAACAAAACCAAAGAAAACCTGGATCTCCGCTTATTCAACCGAGTAGTTGAGGAGATCCTATTGGGCCACAGAATCTCATACGCCCTATCTAGAGGCCCAAGGCCCCGACCATCCCAAGTATATCTCCAAGAGTTCTGGAACACTCGTACCTACCATCCAGACCCTAAAAATGAACACATTGTCGGAGATATAGAAGACCACTCTGTGGAAATCCCGTTCCAGAAATTCAGACACATCCTGTAGCTTCCTCGCCACAGATTTTTTAATGGCAAACGAGAAAATGACGGTGAGCTGTCTGAGGAACAAATCTACCGATAAATCCATTAACTGGAGTATGATAGACCCCTTGAAAAGGACTCTCAATATTCAGAAGACGTTTGTTAGGACCGTGGTATTATATGTACTCTATTCTTGATTGGAGCCTAACAGTCAAAGCCACAAGATTCGACCGAGCAAGCCTTCGGATCTTCCCCATCTTCCACAGTGTAGCCTATAACCGCCATTTTTACTATGCATGGACACTATGGACAAAGTTGATGAAAGTTTTTCAGACTAATGGGACACAACGTGCCAGAAAATTCGTTCATGCTCAATGATTCTTCCAAATGATCATGTCTTGTTGCAAGTCCAAAATTCCTAAGATCAGATGCCGAGACTACGAGATGGCAGTACGGGACTTCCAGATTAAATACTTCAATGATCCAGTCACTCGACCATTTATCCCGGTCATGCCTTTGACCGAAGAGCTTCTTGCATATGCGAATCCAAAATCTCAGGCACTAAAGGATTTTAGAGAGAGATATCCTGCTCCGATGGCCCAACCAGAACCAGCTGAGCCTACCTAAGGAACTCAACCCGAGTTGCAAGGTGTAGGGGGAGTCGATAGAGAAAATATTGAAGTGAGTGGTGATGTGGGTAGACAGCTTGAGGCCGATGAAGGAGAAAGTGGGAGTGAGGATACTCAATCATTTCACTTATCTCCAGTCAGAATTCCATCTCCTCCGTCACCAAATGATGATGATAATGATGATGATGATGATGAAGATGATGATGTAACTCCCCCAGCTTTATTTCCACTCGTTCTCTCGCAACTTTACGGTAAATTATCAAGAGTCGAGGGGGAGTCAGGATCATAGCTAAGAGTACCCAGCCTCCTATAAGCCAGGCTCCTAGATCTGCTACTAGCGCTCATGTGTTTGTTTCCGGTATTGAAGAAGCCTCCACCAGCCCAGCGCCGCATGCACAAACACCTCCCATCCACTCACCGGCTTCTCAACAGGCTGGTGTTTCAATTTCTCACGGGGAAATTAGCACATCCACTATCAGCAACTCATTTGAGTTTGCTGATATTGAACAATGTCGATAAGAGCCCCTATCATCGACTTCATTTATTGCACCATCGAGTCTAGAGCCTATTTCTCATGATACATCTTTGGCTAGGACACTCGAGTCACTTCACAAGCAACGTCTGAGTGACGTTGTCGGAACATTCAGAGTCGTGCACACTACAGGTGCGCCGGTGATGATGAGTGGAAGTGCTCTCACCGCTTCATCACCGCCAACCGTGAACACATGCCATATAAGGATCACAACAGAGATTCCCTCAATGAGAACGGAAAGCCTAAGTGGCTATGGGTTACACAAGGACTGTGTGTCCAATTTGTTTGCAGAGTTTAAGGCTCTCATGTCGCAGCAACTGAGTGACATGTATACTTTCATGACACAATAGCTAGCGAAACCTGCCATCCCAACACTTGACGATGCTTAATGTTCTTTTCACTCACTTCTCAAGGCATCGTCAGATCTCTCATCCACCAACATCTTAATCCTCGAAATACTTAACAACGAGGCATCTGGCTCTTCGAGCCAAGAGGATCCGTTATTGCATTAAATGGGTGAGTGTCTAAAAGTCATCGCTGATTCCTACCACATCTCCGCCCAAGGCACCAAAAAAATGTGAAGCTCAGGATGGTCCTAATCAGCATTAGGGGGAGAAACGGGCAAGGGTAGCTCGAAAAGCCCCCATTTTGAAGAATCAGCTCCATCTAGTCCAAGACCAACAGCGCCTTCACATGCTCCATATCTCCAAGCGCCAAAACAGTCAGCAGCAGAGCTCCCAACTGAGTCTCTTGAGGAATCAGACGCAATAGGTCAGTTAGCACTAAGGACGTTCGACCCTAACGAAGTTGTCATCTTAGACTCCGACGAAGAGGAACAAGAAGAGAGAGAAGTTCAGATCAAAGAGACGCTGAGAATTGAATATACCGGTGAAGAAGGTGTAGCTCCCAATGAATTCAATATTGAAATCCCTTTTGATGATCCGGTTCCTCCAACTCCATCTCCATCTCCAGCTCTTGCTCAACCAGTCCAACAAGCCACTTCCAGTCCAATGAAGATTCTCCTGATTTCTGACCAGTACTTCGAGCCTGCAGAATCCTCTCACAGATTTCCCATATTCTAGGAGCGCTCAGACATTGCCACTCAATGCTCTGCTGCCCCTAATGTACTTAAAGAGATCACAAGGCTGTAAGAAGGAATGTCTAGAAGAATTCTTCTTTGCCTATAAATAGAGACCAAACCGTTTCATTTTATTCACACCAAAATCTTCTTTCTCTCCCTCTTGGATCCGGCCATGCACACACACACACCCAACACAAAATTTTCTTTCAAGTGTTCTTCAATTCAAGTGCTTTTGGGTGCAAATCTTGCAACAGTTGCAACTTCTTCTCAAGTACATACTCTAAATACATCAAAGTAAGTAAATATTAGCTTATTTCATCTTATAGTTATGTTTATATAAGTCTTGCATAATATATATAATCACCAACAACAACAAGTTTCATAAAAACTCAAGTTTATAAATTTCTTGATTTGTTTTTATATTGTTTTTTTCAAATGTGTTCATAAATATATAAACACATCATATAAGTGTAAATATTATGAAAACAAGTGATATATATGTGTTTTATAACTTTTATACAAGTAGTCTTTGAATAAACAACAAGAATCACTGGTTATTTCATGTTTATAAACTACGGATTTTCGGCAGAAAATTTATATCGAATTTGAAAAATCATAACTAATACATAACTTAAAAAAATGAGTTGATTCTTGTCTCAAAAGTTAGATCTATGTCTTAACTATAGATCTGGAAGTTTTCATAATTTATTTTGGAGTTTAAGACCTCAAGAAATTATTTAGGATACCGAAAGTTTGATAGCTCAAAAATGGCCAACATAGGGTTTTCAACAAGTTTTTTTCCCAACCTAAACATCTCGAAAAATGGTCGTTCTTAACTTTAAAAATTCTTTGTATATAGTAGTTTAGTGTCCAAGAAAACCAAAGGCTAATACGTTTTGGAGCTTGGTCAAAAACAGCCTCAAAGTAGGCCGAAAAACCTTCGAAAAAGCTGGAAAACTATATATATATATATATATATATATATATATATATATATATATATATATATATATATATATATATATATATATATATATATATAAACTTGACGTTTTAAGTGGGTTATATTTATAAACTTGTAATGTTGGGTGATTTAAGACATAAAAATATATAAATATACATATTATCATATATTAGAGATATTAAGTCCCTATGATCATTTAGGACTCGATTAAACACATCCGGCTTCATCACCCATCAAACAACCCAAATTTGCATTTTACGCTCGTACTTGCCATCGCACTCACGGTGAGTCCTCATAGCCCCTATTTTCACACTGTTATGTTTTGGGGTTGAAATACATGCTACGTTTTCATATGGACACGAAAACAACTTCATTTTTCTATTATGTATTACACATGTGGTTCCATCAGCCCTCAAATAATGAACCGTTAATTGCATTTATTTGTAAGCGCGAATATATTGTGGATAGATATATCGGGAGTCATGTCCCCTATTCGGGTTAGTTCGGTTCGGCTAACAGCGAGTGCATATATATTTAATACACTGTATTACACATGGGAATACTGCACAGGGCAAACTCATTTAATTAAGTTTCGGTTGCATGATGGTTTATATGTAATACATAACATGGAATTTATGATTTTATAAATTCAAACTTAACTGTTGTTGTTCATACAAGTCAGATTTACGTGTAAACCTATGAGCTCACCAACAATTTTTGTTGACGTATTTTAGCGTTATTTTCAGGAAATTAAGGCAAGTGTGCCTTCAGATGTATTTTTCAAGCTTCCGCACCTAAGGAGTCGCATGCATTTTCGAAACTACCGGAGATTTAGCTGCATTATTTTGAATGTTTTAATTATGTACTTAAATCTCTGTATTGTGCGAACTTCTTTTTCTTCATATCAGGCTATGTATAACCTTACTATATTTTAAAGTTAGGTTAAGTGTCATTTTGACCATCCAACGTTTATATATTTTTCGATTTAGCCATTAAACTATTTTTTGTCTCGATTTAGCCACTAAACTATTTTTTGTATACAAATTTAGCAACTAAACTTTCTTTTCACTGATTTAACCACTGAAATTGTGCCGATTAGGCCCCTAAACTATCATATTTTGTATCTATTTAGCCATTAGTTTTATTCATTTTCCCCAAAATAGAACATTAAACAAAAGTTTAGTGGTTAAATCAGGACAAAGAAGAGTTTAGTGGCTAAATGAGACAAATCTGAAAGTTGGATGGTCAAAATGATACTTAACCCTTTAAAGTTTTATCGATGTATTTTTTGAAAACGTCCATATAGTGGTCGTTCGTTATGATTATGGTTACGCTTCCGCGACGTCACGCTTCGTTGCCAACCGGGGTAACGGGGGGGTGACAGATTGGTATTAGAGCCATAGTTATAGTGAACTAGGTTGCATTAGTACCTAGACCATAACTGTTACAAAAACTAAAGTTTCTTCAAAAACTGTGAACATATATATGGACCCTGATGACAATAACATGTCAAACAATACGGTCGTTATCCTCTTTGACCCTGAGGATGAACTCTAACCCATGGAACAAGGAAGCCAAGGTGACGCTAAGATGTACTTTGGATCGAAGACCCACCCAGACCCAATCAATGACGAGGTAGAGGACCCGTCATTACAAGAGGGGGGCAACTGTGGCCCTACAGCTCAAATTGCTCCACCATCACCACCTTGTATTCCATCCTACACCATATTCAGGAGCCATCCCAAGGGACCATTGAGGAAGTTCAACCCTAAGAAAAGGGTGTGACTGGCACAACGGGAGTCTATCCAGGTACCTGCCCATCAGCCAAGCCCGCCGCCGTAGCGACATGCAAACGAAAGACAGTGGGGATGGATGCCTCACACTCTTCAAGAGTGGAGAAACGAGGAAGGGATCCAAAACCAGTTTGAAGTCAGAACACCATCTTCCTCTCATGTGCCGACACTTACCCAGAAACCTAGATAACAAACGATGCCTCTTTTGGTGGCAAGGGCCGCCAGACACGACCTCCAACTCCGACAAATCCACCAGGGGGTCGGTGAGACCGCTGCAAGGATTAAGTAGGAGGCAACACTCCAACATACATTAGGCCAACCAGATTACCTAGGCGATCCATCAAGACGGAACCGACGAATTATGACGACGCTTAGCAGAGCGCAAAGCCGTAATGCAGAGCTAACCCAACAACTTAACGCACAAAAGTACGATGAGGCATCTCATACTTGGTACCCTTCTACCTGTTTATAGTATATCTCTAGCTTTTTACTATCAGATGTACACAAGGCTTGAAAATTTATCGAAAAATCCCGACCATATCATATACAAAGATTAGGTATCAAGAACTTTAATAAGGAATTAAGTTTTAATTACAACTCTGCGTATGAGGAGACAAAGCTATGGCTATCTGCCTAAGAAATTTCAAACCCATAGAGTTATCCTCTTACCCCATTAGATAAATTTCATTCTTACACCATTAAGTGTCACTTATGCTATTAAGGTTGATGACACTAAGACGCGTAAGACAAATAATATAAGTCAAGGATGCTCCTTAGAATTTGTAGGCCGACTCTTTAAAACAGACTTGATGCCCGTCAAAATGAGAAGTTTTGACGTGGTCATAGGCATGGATTGACTATCGAAAAATCGTGCAGAAATAATGTGCAACAAGAAGACGGTTCATATACCTTTAGCCAATAAGAAGGTCCTTACTGTCGAAGGCAGAGCAATAAATACCAAAGTAAGCATCATCCCTAGCATTAGGACCCTGAAGCGTTGATAGAGAGGGAGCCAAAGGGAAAGCGGCTTGAAAATATTCTTATTATTTATGGTTACCCCAAAGTTTTTCCAGAACACTTACCGGAACTCCCAACATCGAGGCAAGTCAAATTCAAAAATCGGCCTAGTATCAGGTTCGACACCAGTGGCTCGAGCACCAGGCCGATTAGCCCTATCAATAGTGTATGAATCGTCCAACCAACTGTAGGAGCTCTTAGATAAAACGTTTATCAAACCGAGTTCCTCGCTTTGGAGGAGCTCCAGTTTTGTTCATAAAGGAGAAGAATGGAACTTTCGGGATGTGCATCAATTATCGAGAGCTAAATAAACTAAAAGAACCGATACCCGCTCACAAGGATCAATGAATTGTTTGACCAAACTCCAAGAATTAACCTTCTACTTGAAGATAGACCTAAGGTCTGGTTATCATCAGGTTAGAGTTCGCAAGAAAGATATTCCAAAGACAGCCTTCAGATTCCGTTACGGACATCATAAATTCCTATTAATGGTTTGGATTAACCAGTGCCCCAACGGTATTAATGGACCACATAAATCGGGTGTGCAAACCTTATCTAGACAAATTCGTGATTGTATTCATGAATGACATCTTAATCTACTCATGAAACAAGGAGGAACACGAGCAAACATTTAATACTAATTCTAGAGTTGTTGAAGAAAGAACAACTATATGCCAAGCTTTCTAAGTTTGACTTTTGGCTAAGATGGGTGAAATTTCTCGGTCACGTGATCAATAGTAAAGGAATCCAAGTCGACCCCGTAAAGATCGAGGCTATCATGAATTGGTCAACTCTTAGAACCCCCATAAAGATACGACAGTCCTTAAGACTTGCAACTTATTATAAGCAATTATCAAAAATTTCTCAAAGATCACCAAAGCTCTAACAAAACTGACCCGAAAAGACATTAAGGTTGATTGGGGCAAGGATCAGGAGACATCATTCAGTCATTAAAGCACAAACTGTGCAGCACGCTTATTTTGTCCCTACCCGAGAGAAGCAAGAAATTTGTAGATTACTGTGACGTTTCACACAATGGGTTGATATACAAAGATAGGGTCATAGTTTATACTTCACTAAAACTTACAGTTCACTAGGTGAATTACACAACGCATGATCTGGATCTTGGAGCAGTAGTCTTTATCCTTGGAGACATTAGTTGTACGATATGAAGTGTATTGTATTCACAGACCATAAGAGCCTCCAACACATCTTGAATCAGAAAGTGTTGAATATGAGGTAGAGTCGTTGGATAGTGCTATTAAGTGATTACAACTGTGAAATTCGTTATAACTCGGGGAAAGCTAATGTGGTTGCAGATGCTCAGAGCCGAAGGGAATGATCTAAGCCGTTAAGAGTACAAACCCTAGTTATAACCATTCAACCAAACCTTCCTTCCTTAGTTCATGATGCACAAGTAGAAGTTGTTAAGGAGGAAAATATGAAAAAGGAAGCCCTGCACGGAATGGATAAATAGTTTGGGATAAGGGGCTACTAAAAATCGATATTTCATGAATAGAATTTGATTACTCTGTTTGGTGGAATAAGAAAGCTGGCTATCGATGAAGGACACAAATTAAGATATGCCGTTCACCCAGATCCGATAAAATGTATCATGACCTCAAGGAGCTATCCGGGTGGCCTAACATGAAGCCTGACATTGCCACATATGTCAACAAATTCCTAGCATGCTCCAAATTTAAGACAAACATCAGAAACCATTTGAGTAATAGTCGACCGCCTAACAAAATCCGCGCATTCCTACCAATCAAGGAGAACAACAGAATGAATAAGCTAGTCCAAACGTACCTCAAGGAAGTCGTCTCCGGACACGGAGTGCCTATTGTAATCATTTCGGATACGGATAGCAGATCTACATCTAGGTTTTTGGCATTTATTACAGCAAACATTGGATACAAACTTGGACATGAGTACCACATATAACCCTCAAACCAATGGTCAGAATAACAGAACGATCCAAACCCTATAACATACATTAAGAGCCTGTGTAATGGATATTCATTTGCCTTAGTGGAATTATCGTACTACAAATAGCTATCACTCGAGTATTAAAGTTGCTCCGTTTGAGGCCCTCTACGGGCAAAAGTGTCGATCGCCGATTTGTTGGGAAGAAGTAGGAAATAGCCAAATCACTGGCCCTAAGATCATTCACGAAACTACCGAAAAGATAGTACAGATGCGGAACTGACTAAAAGTTGCCCGCAATTGTCAGAAAGTTATGCAGATGTAGGGAGAAAATCCATTGAGTTCTAATTAGGAGAACGAGTACCAATGAAAGTCTCGCCATGGAAGGGTGTGATACTATTAGGAAAATAAGGAAAAACTAAACCCTCGATACATTGGCAATGCAAAGTCTTAAAGGGGATTGGACTCGTAGCTTATCGTTCAGAGTTACCACCAGAGCTTAGCAGCATGCACAATACCTTCCATGATCGGATATGAAGAAGTGTGTGTTAGAGGAGACACTTTTTACCCCCTTGGAGGAGATCCAACTAACTGATAAACTTCGCTTCATCAAAGAGACGGTTGAAATCATGGACCGTAAGGTCAAAGGATTGAAGCACAGTTGTATACCCATCCTCAAGGTCATATGGAATTTTAGACATGGACCAAAATTCACTAGGGCATGCAAAGGTCAGTTTAACAAAAGATACCCTCAACTAATCCTAAGTAACAAGACCTCTGAGGAAACAAGACAAAATTTCGGGACGAAATTCCCTTAACAGGGGGAGACTGTAACATCCGACATTAAACCAGGTTAGCAACTACGACCTAGTCAGTATTTAATAGCCAATTATAACTGAATCAGTGGTCATTGGAAATTAATCAAATGCATTAACAAGGCTCATGAAGAAATTCAACTCAATTAGAATAAAATTCATTGGTGCGATGAATCGGGAAATCAATTAATCTGGTCGATTTATGGTATGAAGGATTAATTCAACTAAGTACATAATTAAATTATGATTAGTGACACTAATCATACAAAAATACAATTAGTTAACATTAATTATGAAAGACTAAAACAATTCATTAAAACAATGCATCCAAAAGTATTTATGAATTTACAAGAAAAAGGAAAATACAAGAATACATTTCTAAATACTTCTAATATTTTATTACAAAAACCATGTTTACTTTAAACATCATCATTTTGTTTAAAAGTGCACACAACATCAACCTCCATGCTTTATATAATTGCAAGAGTTCTTCTTTGCCTATAAATAGAAACCAACCCATTTCATTTTATTCACACCAAAATCTTCTTTCTCTCCCTCTTGGATCTGGCCAAGCACACACACACACCACACACAAAATTTTCTTTCAAGTGTTCTTCAATTCAAGTGCTTTTGGGTGGAAATCTTGCAAGAGTTGCAACTTCTTCTCAAGTTCATACTCTAAATACATCAAAGTAAGTAAATACTAGCTTATTTCATCTTATAATTATTTTTATATAAGTCTTGCATAATATATATAATCACCAACAACAACAAGTTTCATAAAAAATCAAGTTTATAAATTTCTAGTTCTGTTTTTAAGTTGTTTTCTTCAAATGTGTTTATAAATATATAAACACATCATATAAGTGTAAATATTATGAAAACAAGTGATATATATGTGTTTCATAACTTTTATACAAGTAGTCTTTGAATAAACAACAAGAATCACTAGTTATTTCAAGTTTATAAACTAAAGATTTTTGGCAGAAAATTTATATCGAATTTGAAAAATCATAACTAATTCATAACTTAACAAAATGAGTTGATTCTTGTCTCAAAAGTTAGATCAATGTCTTAACTATAGATCTGGAAGTTTTCATAATTTATTTTGGAGTTTAAGACCTCCAGAAATTATTTAGGAATCCGAAAGTTTGACAGCTCAAAAATGGCCAACATAGGGTTTTCAACAAGTTTTTTTCCCAACCTAAACATCTCGTAAAATGGCTGTTCTTGACTTTAAAAATTCTTTGTATATAGTAGTTTAATGTCCAAGAAAACCAAAGCCTAAAACGTTTTGGAGCTTGGTCAAAAACAGCCTCAAATTAGGCCGAAAAACCTTCGAAAAAGCTGGAAAATTATATATGTATAAACTTGACGTTTTGAGTGGGTTTTATTTATAAACTTGTAATGTTGGGTGATTTATGACATAAAAATATATAAATATGCATATTATCATATATTAGAGATATTAAGTCCCTATGATCATTTAGGACTCAATTAAACACATGTGGCTTCATCACCCATCAAACAACGCAAATTTGCCTTTTACGCTCGTACTTGCCATCGCACACACGGTGAGTCCTCATAGCCCCTATTTTCACACTGTTATGTTTTGGGGTTGAAATACATGCTACGTTTTCATATGGACACGAAAACAACTTCATTTCTATTATGTATTACACATGTGGTTCCATCAGCCCTAAAATCATGAACCGTTAATTGCATTTATTTGTAAGCACGAATATATTGTGGATAGATCTATCGGGAGTCATGTCCCCCATTCGGGTAAGTTCGGTTCGGCTAACAGCGAGTGCATATATATTTAGCACACGATATTACGCATGGGAATACTGCACAGGACAAACTCATTTAATTAAGCTTCGGTTGCATGCTGGATTATATGTAATACATAAGATGGAATTTATGATTTTATAAATTCAAACTTAACTGTTGTTGTCCATACAAGTCAGATTTACGTGTAAACCTATGAGCTCACCAACAATTTTTGTTGACATATTTTAGCGTGTATTTTCAGGAAATTAAGGCAAGTGTGCCTTCAGATGTATTTTTCAAGCTTCCGCACCTAAGGAGTCGCATGCATTTTCGAAACTACCGGAGATTTAGCTGCATTATTTTGAATGTTTTAATTATGTACTTAAATCTCTGTATTGTGCGAACTTCTTTTTCTTCATATCAGGCTATGTATAACCTTATTATATTTTAAAGTTTTATCGATGTATTTTTTGAAAACGTCCATATAGTTGTCGTTCGTTATGATTATGGTTACGCTTCCGCGACGTCACGCTTCGTTGCCAACCGGGGTAGCGGGGTGTGATACAAGGTTATGTCCCAAATTCACCAAACAAGAGGGTTTTTAATAAAACTACCGGTACAGTTGAAATTGTGTTTAATATTGATGTAACAAGTTATACACACGAACCCCAAACTAGTCCAGAATGGTTATTTAATTATGACTCAGTGTTTGAATCAATTAACATTCCTTTTAGTGGTGATGTAGGAACTGTGGAACACGAATTCTCATCCTTAAATCTCAACGACGAGGGTAGAGTTTTTCCAAATTCAAGCATTCCCACGACATCTGAGACTACATCGACAGAAGGCGGGTCCCCAACAACCAACGAACCTTTGTTACCTACGGATGAGAATCAGATAAACAATTCAGCCTCAGAAGACAGTGATCACGAGGAGGATGTTGTTCTATCTGAAGTCAAACCCCCATTAGGTGAAATAGGATAAAATTTAGGAGATAATCTTCAGGTTGATGCAATTGAAACATCGATGGTAAATAAGGTTCATCCGATTGAAGACATCATAGGGAATCCAAATGCCAGTGTGAGAACTAGGAGTAGCATGAATAGTAACACAGTGCTGTTATCGATGATCAACGACTCCGAGGCTTTTCACACATGTCTATACTCGTGTTTCATTCTCAAGTCGAGCCAAAGAATGTACAAATGGCTCTGAAGGATAATTCTCGGGTTGAAGCTATGCAAGACGAACTTTCACAGTTTAGAAACCTAGAAGTCTGGGAGTTAGTGCCTTCGCCTCGAGGAGAAGTTCCTATAGGGACCAAAGAGGTCTTTAAGTGCAAACGCGATGATCAGGGCATAGTTACTCGTAACAAGGCAAGACTCGTTGTCAAAGGGTTCAACCAAGAATAATGGATTGATTATATTGAGGTGTTTGCACCAGTAGCGAGGCTTGAGGCTATTCGATTGTTTCTAGCGTTTGCGTCCTTTAAAGGCTTCAAAGTATATCAGCTAGACGTCAAGAGTGTCTTCTTGTACGGAAAAGTGAAGGAGTTGGGGTATGTTGAGCAACCGCCAGGGTTTACTGATCCCAAATATCCAGACAGAGTATATAGAGTGGACAAGGCTCTGTATGGGTTTGTTAATCAAACCTGTTTGATGCACTTGAAGGAATAATGTAAGGTCTGTTAATGCCTTATTGAAACCTGATAAGCGATTTGCAAAATTAGTCAAAACTGTTTACCCTGTTGCATTTGTGGCAACTAAGGCAGATTGTCCAAGCTGTTCTACTCTGTTGAACAGGATGGACATAAACTGTCTACGTTGCTCTAACATGTTGAGCAGTTTGGACATATTCTAAGTGTTCTGTTCTTTGTGAACAGGCTAAACAGTTTACGGTTTATGTTTCCATGCCCTACTGTATTATCTTGGACCAAGAGACCAGTTTACAAAGTGGAAAAACAAAAGCTACCAAGACTGCCTACGCTATTCTGTTACATGAAGACAAAGTGGATATTTGATAAGGGTGACAAAGCATTTCTTATATCAAAATGGCCATATTAGAAGATGAAAGGTTTAAAATTGACATTCCTTTTTTGGTTAAAGCTATCTGCAACATAGACAAAAAGGAAAAGACAAAGATTCTGCAATGTAAAGACAATACTGCTTTCTCAGAATGTGCAGAAAAGTATTCTTGTCTTTTTGGGAAGGCATTCCACTATCTCTATGTCCAATGAGGAAGCTTCACTGGGATTCTCAGTGAGAGTATAAAAGGAAGCCTCTAAGGAATGTGAGATAACCAAGAGTGTGATATTCAGAACGTGCAAAGAAGTGTGTGAAAATCCATGCAAATTCTGCTTGAATAAAACATAAAGTGTGTCCAAGCTATTCTTGTTCAAGTTGTCTGTCTGTCTTGTAAACAGTGAGTTCATCTTTGTGAGTGTATTCATTTTAACTGGTCTTAGTATGTCTTAGATTAGTAGAATATCTGTTGTATCTGTCATCTCTGCTTGAACCTTTTCGCAATTCAAGCTTGTTTGTAATTAACACTTGTTGATAATACATACAAACATTGAGAAAGTGTGTTGAAATTTTAAATAGCTGTATTCACCCCCCCCCCCTCTACAGCTTAGAGCAACATACTAGCGAAACATTTTGGGACCTAAAACTGGTATCAGAGCATCCTAGAGTGTGTGTTAACTCTAGATCTCTATCATCTCCCTATTTCCCATCATGGACAACAGTGCTGCCAGCTCTTCCTCTTACTATGACAATGACTCTATGGCAAAACCTCACAAGTTCAATCATCAGAACTTCTCTAGATGGATTTGTAGAATGATGCAGTATTTAGAGAATCTGGACGTACAACTACCAGAGATAGTAGTGGAAGGTCCCTATGTGCCAACCTCCGTTACTACTATCACTCCTGCTACTGAAGGAACTGTTCCTGAAATTAGGACCTTTGCAAAGGCTAAAGGTCAATGGTCTGATGATGACAAAAGACTAGTTGCTCTTGATGCAAAGGCTAGGAACAACCTGGTTATTTCTCTTCCTGATGATGTGTTCAAACAGGTTGAGAAAATGAAGACTGCAAAGGAGATGTGGGATAAATTATGTACTGTCTATGATGGTCCCACTATCACACTGGATAACAAGATTAACAATCTTGTTAGACAGTATGAACAATTCTTTGCAAAGCCAAAGGAGTCTCTCACTGAAACGTATACCAGATTCACTGCCCTAATCAATGATCTCAAAGCAGTTCGGATCACCAAAGACAGTTTATCTCTGGTAAGCATGTTTTTGGACATTCTGCTTGAGGAATGGAACTATTTTTCTACTATCCTCAGAAACTCAGAAACCATAAAAGGTATGGATCTTGTAAATCTGTACGGATCCTTACTAAGTGATGAACAATCAAGGCAACAAAAAATAAATTCTTTAGAAATGTCCAAAAGAGGTGCAGCCCTAGTGGCCAACATGACACAACCTACTGGTCAGGTGTTTGATGTGTTCACACAAGCTGATCGACAGGCTGATAATGAAATGGAAGAATTGTCTGAGGAAGAAGACTGTGAAGATCTTACTGAATTTGACGATGAGCAAATTATTGTCATGCTTGTCAGAAAATTCAATAAGAAGAGGTTTGGTGGAAAGATGCTGCAAAAGAAGTCAGGTGCCATAAAAAAGAAAGCATTTGACAAAACTAAGGCTGAGTGCTTCAAATGTGGCAAAACTGGCCATATAGCTGCTAACTGTGTGTCTAAAGCTGTTGGCTCCTCATCCAAACCATACAAGACAAATAAAGACGATGGCTACAGGGTTAAGTACCTAATTGCCATGGCTAAGCTGAGAAAGTTGGAAGACTTAGTGGCTTCTAACAAGAAGAAGGGACTCATGGCTGAGACTTGTGACTGGGAGGAGTCTGATTCATCATCTGATGAAGAGGACATCAATTATTTGATGGCTAAAACTGATGTCCCCTTAACAAGAAACTTCAAACAGGACTTGGCTGAAGCTGAAGCTATCAACAGCTTAGAGAACTGGAACCTAACTATGATGTATAAGGTACAAAGTTTTATGGATTATAGTCTGATGAAAAAGTTAAAATGTTTGAATATTTACTTGTTGATTTAAAAGCTGGTATTGTGAAGCATGATGCTTTGATGTCTGAGATCTCTAAGTTAAAAACTGATCTTGAAACAAAAACTAATAAACTGCATAGCTTCCATATGTTGGAAAATGAACTTGATGAAGTAAAACACATCAACACCATTTTATTAGAAGAAAAAAGAGAGACAGATTCGAAGCATGCCAAGCTTCAAAAGATTGTCGACTCTTGGTGCCAATCTGCATAGAAAGTCAATCATTGTATAATTCGACAGATCCCTGCTCAAATCCAAGTATATCTTGGAGGGGATCTTGATACATCAGCTTTAATTGTTGAGATAAAAAATTTGGAAAAAGACTTATCCACTCTTGGTGAGCTTCCAAGTACTTTTATTCAAAGAGTAAATGGAAAGCTGGTCTCAACAAACAAGTTTGTTAGGTCTCAAATCACTTACAGTTTGTGTGAAATTGTTTTAAAGACTGATGACGGAATGTGTTCTCCATGAAATCATCCTGCTAAGGGCATAACTGGTTCACACAAATAAAAGAAGGGAAAACAAGTTCAAACTTTAGCTTTGGACACTAAACCTATCAACAAGACAGCTTCTGGATCGAAAGCTGATAGGAAGAAACCTGTTAACCCTTTTAATGCTGAACATTTTGAGAAAAAAGTTTTCAAAAGGTAAGTAGCCTCCTTTCAATAGGGGTAAGTCTCATTGTTAGGCACAAAAAGGCCTCAGTCAAACCGGCTCTACATCTCAAGGGGAGATTTGTAATCAAACCTGTTTGATGCACTTAAAGGTATAAGTTAAGGTCTGTGAATGCCTTATTGAAACCTGAAAAGTTATTTGCAATATAAGTCAAAGTTATTTACCCTGTTGCATTCATTGCAACTAAGGCAGATTGCCCAGGCTGTTCATTCTGTTGAACAGGCTGGACATAAAATGTCGATGCTGCTCTATTCTGCTGAGCAGCTTGGACAAATTCTTGGTGTTCTGTTCTTTATTAACAGAACCTTTTCTTTATGAATTGGCTAAAAACTTTATGGAATATATTTTCCACGTCCTCATGTATTGTTTTAGACTACAAGATTAGTTACAAAGTCAAAGACAAAGTGGAAAAACAGAAGCTGCAAAAGCTGCCTACGTTGCTCTGTTACATGAAGACAAAGGGATATCTGAAATGGGTGACAGACCATTTCTTATATCAAAATGGCCTTAAGAGAATATGAAAGTTGCAAAGTTAACATTCCTCTTTTATTTAAAGGCCTCTGCAACAGAGACAAAAAGAAAAAAGACAAAGATTCTGCCGCATGAAGACAAGTCTTCTTTATCAGAATGTGCAGAAAAGTTGTTTTGTCATTTTGGAAAGACATCCCACTATCTCCCTGTCCAATAAGGAAGCTTCACTGAGATTCTTAGTGAGAGTATAAAAGGAAGCTTCTAAGGATTGTGTGATAACCAAAAGTGAGAAATTCAGATCGTGCATTGAAGTGTGTTTTTCATGCATGCCAGGCTATTTGAATAAAACATTAACGTGTGTCCAAGCTGTTCTTATTCAAGTTGTCCATCTGTGTCTTGTAAAACAGTGAGTTCATCTTAGTGAGTGTATTCATTGTATCTAGTCTGAGTGTGTCTTTGATTAGCTAAACATTCTGTTGTATCTGTCATCTCAGCTTGAACCTTTCCGCAGTCAAGCTTGTTTGTAATTAACATTTTTTAATAATATACTCAAACATTGAGAAAAGTTTATTAAGTTTTATTTGCTGTATTCACCCCCCCCCCTCTGCAACTTAGACCAATACAATAGGGAAACCTTTTGGGACCTACAACTGGTATCAGAGCAGATAGAGTGTGTGTTAATTCTAGATCTCTCGTTCTCCCTATTTCCTCACTGACAACAGTGTTGCCAGCTCCTCCTCTTACTATGACAATGGTTCAATGGCCAAACCCCTCAAGTTCAATCATCAGAACTTCTCTGGTTGGAAGTGCAGAATGATGCTCTATTTAGAGAATCTGGATGTATAACTGCCAGAGATAGTAGTGGAAGGTCCGTATGTGCCAACCTCTGTTACTACCATCACTCCTGCTACTGAAGGAGCTATTCCCCTAGATCAGAACCTTTGAAAAGGAAAAAGCTCAATGGTCTGATGAAGACAAAAGGCTGGTTGCTCTTGATGTAAAGGCCAGGAACAACCTGGTTATTTCTCTTCCTGATGATGTGTTCAAACAGTTTGAGAAAAATGAAGACTGCAAAGGAGATGTGGGATACTATGTGTACCGTCTATGATGGTCCCACTATCAAACTGGATAAATGGATCAACAATCTTGTTAGACAGTATGAACTATTCTTTGCAAAGCCAAAGGAGTCTCTCACTGAAACCTATACCAGATTCACTGATCTAATCAATAATCTCAAAGCTGTTGGGATCACCAAGGACAGCCTAACTCTGGAAAACAAATTTTTGGACATTCTGCCTGAGGAATGGAATTATTTCTATACTATTCTAAGAAATTCAAGCACCATCAAAAGTATGGACCTTGTAAATCTATATGCGTCTTTACTAGAATGATGAGCAGTCAAGGAAACAGAAAAGAAATGCGAGCGTGAGACAACCTGCTGGTCAGGTGTGTGATGTGTTCACACGACCTGATCAACAGGTTGATGGTGAAAGGGAAGCAATGTCTGAGGAGGAAGACTATGAAGATTTTGCTGAATTAGATGATGTACAAATGATTGCAATGCTTGTCAGAAAATTCAACAAGAAGAGATTTGGTGGAAGAATGCTGCAGAAGAAGTCAGGTGCCATAAAAAGAAGGGATTTGAAAACTAAGGCTGAGTGCTTTAAATGTGGCAAAACAGGCCATATAGCTGCTGACTGTGTGTCCAGAGCCGTTGGCTCATCATCCAAATCATACAAGATAAACAGGGACGATGGCCATAGGGTTAAGTACCTAATAGCCATGGCTAAGCTGAAGAAGTTGGAAGACTCGGTGGCTTCCAACAAGCAAAAGGGACTCATGGCTGAGACATGTGACTGGGAGGAATCTGACTCATCTTCAGATGAAGAAGATTACAACTGTCTGACGGCCAACACTGATGTCCCATCAAAAAGCAACTTCAAACAAGACCTGGCTGAAGCTGAGGCACTCAGCAGCTTGGGGAACTAGAATCCAACAATGATGTCTAAGGTAAAAAATTTTATGGTTTACAGTTCTGATCCAAGAGTTAAAATGTTTGAATATCTGCTTGTTGATCTAAAAGCTGCTATTAAGAAGCATAATGTTTTGTTGTCTGAAATCTCCAAGCAAAAAACTGATCTTGAAATAAAAATTAGTAAACTGGAAAACTTCCATAAGTTGGAAACTGAACTTGATGAATTAAAACACATCAATTCCATTTTAATAGAAGAAAAGAGAGAAACAGACACAAAACATGCCAAGCTTCAAAAGATTGTTGACTCTTGGTGCCAATCTGCACAAAAAGTCAATCATTGTATCAGTCAACAACTCCCTGCCCAAATCCAAGCCTATCTTGGATGGGATCTTGACAAAGCAGCTTCAATTGTTGAGATAATTAATTTGGAAAAAGACATATACACTCTTGGTGAACTTCCAAGTACCTTCATTCAGAAAGTAAATTGTAAGCTAGTCTCAACAAATAGGTTTGTCAGGCCTCAAAACACTGACAGCCTGTGTGAAAAAGCTCCAAAGCCTGATGATGGAATGTGTTCTCCATCAAATCAGTATGCTAAGTGCTCAGCTGGTTCCCACAAGCAAAAGAAGGGAAAACAAGTTCAAGTTGCAGCTTTAGACACTAAACCAGTTAACAAGACATGCTCTGGGTCTAAAGCTGAGGGTAAGAGACCTGTTAATCCTTTTGATGCTGATGATGTTGAGAAACAGTTTTCAAAAGGAAAGCAGCCTACTTTCAACAAGGGTAAGTCTCATGTTGAAAGTAAATCTGCTGTGATTTCAAATACATTTTTAAATCATAGTGGAAAATTGGTTATAAATGACGGTAAGTCTTTCAAAACCAAAAGAAGTTATTATGTTGATAGGCAACATCCATCACATCTCAGTAAGGGCAAATGCAAAGTCATTGCTCAACCTGAGAAATTTGGGAATAAGTTTCCCAAACCTGTGGTATGTCAAAGGCAAATCAAACTTCCTGTATTTGATATCTGTCCTCCTAAAAAGAGGAAAGAGGTTACAGGTAAAGTTGTTGCCATTGTGCCTTCCACTCAAAGTGTTGATTCTTCTAAAAACAGTAATAAGTTTGCTAAACTTGCTGAGAAGCTCAACAAAAATGATTCAGCTAGAATGTGTTTCTGGAAGTACTTCTTCCAAAAAGACCAAAAAGAGAAAATGTTATAAATGTGGGAAGAAGACACACTTGGCCAAAAACTGTCCTGAAACTCAGGAAATGAGGCCTGTTGACTCTGCTAGTTCCAACATTGCAAAAACCAGCAGTGTTGGAAGTAACATGGTCAATGAGGATAGTATCAAAGCTGATACAATCCAGATAAAAAATAGTAGTGTGGATATTACTGGTCTATCAACAACTGTTGATGAAGTAAAAGAACTCATCCCTATGATGAGTTCCCCTAAAAATAACTAATATTTTCCCATCACACTCTGCAGGTCAAACAACCATCCCAGGTTTGGTACTTGGACAGAGGCTGCTTAGGACACATGACAGGTTGCAAGGATCTGCTGAGTGATCTCAGGCCCGAAAAAGGGCCAAAAATCACCTTTGATGACAATGTCCAAGGATCCACAGAAGGATATGGAACTCTTCAAGCTGGTGCTGCTGTATTCAAAAGAGTAGCCTATGTGTCTAGGCTGAAACATAATCTTGTAAGCATATGTCAACTGTGTGATGCTGGGTACATGGTTAACTTTGATGAGCACCTGGGTTACATATTGGATTTCAAAGGCAAAGTTTTATTGTGTGCAGAAAGAAAGAAAGGTGTATATGTTGTGGACATGAAATCTGTTGATCCCACAACTGAAACTTGCTTTATCACTAGAAGCAATGCAGAACTTGTAAGGTCTTGACTCCACGGATCTATCTCGACCCGACACCTTCCAACGAGTGCGAAATCCTCGTTAGCGGCTTGACGGTAACATCACACACACCGAAACATGGAGACTACCACAGTGATAGACGAACAACTTAGAACGCCCCTACATGATGATTCTCTCCTCACGAAACTCTCTGATTGCAATCAAGTTCGAGATCGCCTTCTGCTAATCCTCTGACAAATTCTGCAAAAGTCTAATAATTAATCGAATTAACCCTTAATTATACTGACAGATTCAAGTTTGTCTAGGACAAATTCGAATCTGGCCCAAGGCCCATTCGAATTTGTCCTCAATGACAAATTCGAATTTAGCCTAAATTCGAACTTCACCTTTTAAACTTATGTTTGAACTTATGTTTTATCTTATGTTTGAATTCATCTTTTGAACTTTATGTTTGAACTTCTTGTAAAACATTACACCAAGTTCAAACAATCAATATCAAACACACATATAATCAAACACATATCAAACACTTGTTAATATTCATACCAAGTAACTTGACTTACACAAAATGCTGTCTAAACTTAGACTGCTATCATCACACAAGATGTACTAACAGACTCCCCCTTGACAATAGCTTCTAACTATTTACATTTTGTCTAGCTACTTGAATCATATAAACTACTACCGGCATATAGACCTATATCTATACAAATTCTAACTATCTTCTAGAACTTCCTAGCTTCAGATCTCCATCCTTCGTGAAAGAAGATAGGCTGATCATGTAGCTTCTTTAGGTCGTCATTTGATAGATTTAATAGATGTAATGGATCATACACTCGCAAAACAACTTTGTCATGAGTATCTTCCATCACGGCTTCAGCAGTTTCATTATCTACATACCACCACTTCATGTTACTTAGAACATCTTGTGGCATCGTCTTCATGGGCACTTTCTTCAAACTCTTTACAGGATTGTACACCATTCTGGCCCATGGCCTACCTGTATGTGGATCAATCCTTGTTTCATCTTCCACTCTCTTTCCCGTTCTTGGCTTGAGTCTTTCAAATTTTCCGGATCGGCCCTCCTTTCTTATAATCTTGGCTATAACCTCAGCATAAGGATCCTGACCGATATTGATTAACTCTTTCCATGCCAACTCCTTTACTTCTACCTTAGGCAATGTATTAAATACTCTAAGCGTCCGCCTGAGGTATTGAAGTCCATCTCTTCTTTTCAGTATAAATAGCTGCAGTTCTCTGTCGAAGAACCAGCTTATAATCCCACCTGATAGATTCTCGGAGCCCGGTACTCTCATTCTTTTCTTCATCTTAGGCTCTGCCCTCTTTTATTCCTTCCAGAACCATAGATTCAACAGCCCTTGATGGTTCTCTCTCAGCTTCCTCTAGTTCGGAGTCTTCTACTGAGGCCAACTTGATCTCATCGATATCAATCACATTGTGATTGTTTTGCACATAAAGCTCAGTGATAGGTTGTGAGTTTATGATCACCTCATCGACATTGTCGTCTTCGTCTTCTATCACTTCATCATCTGATTTCCATTCAGCTATGTCCTCTGGCACGAACTCTCCTTCCTCCAATTCTTCATTATCATCTTCAAAATCAAACTCTATCTCTTCTTCTTCAATATCCATTAGGGCGTCAATCATCTCGCTCTCAATGGCCTTTGAGGAACTAGCCTCACCTCCTTCAACTCGTGACTGACTAGGCTCCCCCTGAACTTCAGCATGCTGAGCAGAAGAAAAATCTACTGGCTCACTATCTTTTTGTGCATCGAGATCATTGCCATCGTCATCTTCTCTTCTCAACTCTTCAACATCTCTGCAACTGGTCTCCCCCTGAGCCTTAAGATTTTTCATTAGCTTCTCGAGGAGGGACCTCATGGTTCTGAGCTCAACAGCCTGATCAGCAACGAATGTCTTCAATTCAATATTTTCTTTATCAGTCTTTGCATTATGCTCTTGAAGCTCGCTGACTGCTTTTGTGAGTTGGAAGATTTTGACTGTCTGGAAGTCCACTTTGCTTCGGAGCTCTGAAAAACGTTGGTTGTTTGTGAAGGTGGATGAAGTGGATGGAATTGATGTGATTGGACACGGGGTGATTGGTGGTGGAATAGATGGTTGAACGGATGGTTGAGCGGATGGAAGTTCAGGCTCTGAAACGGAAGCAGACGAAGCTCCCTGCATAAATCTGTGCCTTTTGGCACTTTGCCTAGGCACTAAAGGAGTAGTATCTTCGACCTCAAAATCAGAGTCATCTTCATCAGTATCTCTAGATGCTCTCTTTTCTGTCTCTCTGTCACTTACCACAATTCTGGATCCATATCTTCCTATTCTGACAGCTAGATCAACCGTCTCTACTGCCGCTGCCTCAACCTCTATTTCCTCAGCTTCTGATGATGACGACTCTGAGGTGGTCACTGCCTGACCCTCTACCTCTGGCTGATATTCATCAATTTCACGCATAAGGTCCTCAAAACTGGCTGGAGGCTCTAAAATTGTATCAACTAACTCAGCTGTAATCTCTTCTTGAGCCTGTGTCCCCTGTGCCCATACTTCCTCCAAAGTTTCCACTCGTGGATCAAATACTGGTGGCACACCAGAAGGACCTGCAGCATCCGATGATGGACCTGCTTCTACCGACTCTTGTATCCTGCTAGAGCTTGGCCTTGACGCCTGTGTATATCTACCTTGAGCTCTAGGCCTCCTTCTTTGTACTGGAGGACGTTGACGTTGCTGTTGCTGCTGCTGTGGCAGTGGTTGTACTTGCTGTGGCTGCGGCCCTTCCCCAGCCCAATTTACACCTTCTGGGGCTTCAAAATCTGGATTTACCACGACACCAAAAAGAGGTGCATCCAGTGGTCTAACCACGTCACCCCTACGGGCGTTGTGCGATTGACAATCAGCAAAAATTCGCTTATCGATAACAGCGACACTCTGAATATAGTCTAGCTGCGGCAAGTTTGGCAAAAAATGGCGTATCAGCATCATTACAAATCTCGGATACATCAGAAACCTTTCTCTTGCTGGAGCCGTTATTTGATGAACAAACTCCGCAAAGAACATCTCGGAGTAGCTGAATTGCTTATTATAAACCAATGCGATCATCGCTGACTGCATCTTTGACACAATATAATCAAATCCGCCTTTTTTGTTGCAAAGCACACCATAAAGACATGCGCAAGATACCTTCATTGGCCTATGAGACCACTCTTCATGTATGATGCTTTAGCGATGTCCAGGCCATACCCCATCCTTAAAAAGGCTGCTTGCCTTACTTCCAAGGTGAAGTCAATAGGCCCAACTTCCTGTTCGACTGATCCCAGCTGCAAGACTCTTCGAAGCATATCTGCAGAAAATACAAGGGGCTGCCCGGCGATTCTAGTCCTCAACACCGTCGGCGTCACCATACAATCAACTTGCAGGTGATCCCAAAACTGTCTGACATAAGGCAGTATGATCTGCACATTGTGAGAAAGGGCATACGACACCCTGGAATTGGTTAAGAAATCCACCATTTGTCGAAACGCCTGAGCTTCAGGAAGCTCACGATCCGGCGAAACGACCATATTATGCTTTTGAAAGAAAGCTATTTCCCCTATATCTGCACATTAGAGAATAAAATATATTAGAAATGACAAAATAAAAATGAAACACGATTAAATCCAAATTTGTTTTATTTTGAACTTATGTAAGTTCAAGATCCAACACATATGAATTTCTACAAGTTTGACATTAAAATTATGCAAAAGATTTCGAATTTAACATAAACTCGAATGAAATTTCGATTTTAATGATAAACTCGAATGACATGTTCGAATTTGTCTTGAATTCGAGTTTGCTGACATGTTCGAATATACTGACAAATTCGAACTGTATGAACAAACTCGAAGTCGGCACTTTCAAACACAAATCCAAGATTGAAACAATATTAGACTTAGAAAATAACATTCATTAGTCCTAGTAGGTTCTAATCGAAGATATATGCCACTTATTTGAAGTTTCACAGGTTAAACTTTGTGATTTTGAAACACAAAGTTCAAAACCCTTAAAACTTCAAAATAAGTCGATTTTTGCTCAAATTGAGTCCTAAACTACCTAAATCTTGTACAACAATGATGTTTATACCTAGATTTGTTTGTAGCATCGAACACAAAAGAATAAAACTTCGATGAATAGGTGAAAACTCGAAACCAGTAAGTTCGAAGAATAAAGTCGAAATCGCACACAGTATAAGTTCGAAGATCTAAACTCAAAGGTAGGTGACAATGAATGTGCACTGTTGACCTATATATACTAACCATGTTCGAACTTGTCTTAAATTCGAAGTTACTGACATTTTCGAATGTTAATTCGAATTTGTCTTAATTTCGAATTTAAATGAAAATTTTGAAAATATTTGAATAAAATTCAACTTTTTCAACTTTTCCAGCTTTTTCAAATTTTTCGTGTAACGGAAACAAACTATGCACAATTTATTTACACTAAGCACAAGATTTTCACGCAATGTTTGTTTATTCAACTACAAATGCATCTTTAGTAACTTTGACCTTTTTCCTAAATAAAATAAAATAAAATAGAATAAAATAAAATAAATTTTTGAACAAAATTTAAACTTAAACTAATCTACAATACATTTAAATTTACATCCTCTACTTAACACTAATAGAATATTTTTGGCGAGAAAGTCAAAGACAGGTTCAATCAGATAGCGGTTTCAAATACGCACTTTCAGTATCTTACTTTCACACTTAGGAATTTTTGATTCCTTTGATTGTTTGTCGTGACACGCATTTCTAGACGATTGTTGGTATTATGTTCCCTTTAAACATGTTACACCTTGGAATATCCCTTGGCCTTTTTATTTATCAAGCCTTACATGACTCATACTTAGACATACTTTTATGATCAAGACATACACACAATGATTATAACTTTTCGGTTATGCAAATTTTCTTTAAAAGGCAAACGTCGGACCCAGTTCTGTATTTACATACAACAGAGTGTCTTAGTTTGTCTTAAGGTTTATTTTATAGCTAGCAAGAAAGCGGTGACAGGTCTGTACCGACGTACAACAAAGCGACTTATCTTGCTAACTCGAGTCAATCCAGAGGCAACAGGTCTGTACTTACGTACAACAGAGTTACTTGCTTTAACTCTCAACTCAGTATCATGATTTTTCTATTCTTTTCTTTTCATTAAGATGTATCAGATGTTGCTATACATCCCTCAGAAAATTTGCATACCTCATTTAGAATCAATGTCTGTATGTCTCTAACATAAAAATTAAGACCATTGGGTCATACATCTAAGTTAGTGACACGTCTGACATTTTCTTGATATTTTATTAGCCTTGAGACTCCCTTTGTGTATTATGCCTACCAACATATCAAAGTAGATAATGTATAACACTTAGAATTTTAGGTGCATTATGTGTGAAAGCTTAACACTTAGAGATTGTAACGCCTGTGCTAATTTTCGTATCTTTGAACCTATGTATCTAAGACTTAACTCATTTTCTGATATTCTCTTTTTTTGAATTTTTTATGGTTTTCTCTCTTTTTTCTTTTGTTTTTCATAAATAAGAGTAAGAAAATAAAATAACCTACTAACTTACTATAAAAGGAAAGAATTTCTACTTAGCTACTAAACTTACTATAAAAGGAAAGAAATTCTACTGCTATAGAAAGAAATAAATTCTACTAAGTTCAAGTTACTCTGGATTACGCATTCCGTTTAGTTGAACTAAATACTCAAAACGTGACTTGTCAAAAGCATTGGTAAATAAATCAGCATTATTATCGTCCGTTGCAACTTTTACCAGCTTAATTAAGTTCTTTTCAGCACAATCACGTATAAAGTGGTGTCTTATGTCTATGTGCTTGGTTTTACTGTGTTTAACTGGATTATTGGTTATTGCAATAGTGACTGGTTATCTATCCTTATAGGAGTATGAGTATAAGTCAAACCGTAATCTCGCAATTGTTGGTGTATCCACAAAACCTGTGAACAGCAACTACCCGCAGCAACATATTCGGCCTCGCACGTTGATACAGCTACCGAAGTCTGTTTCTTGCATTTCCAGGAAACGAGCCTCCCTCCAAGGAACTGACAACCTCCAGTTATTGACTTGTGATTCAAGTTGCATCCTCCATAGTCAGAATCGGTGAATGCCTCCAATTCTAGATCACCCTACGCGTGATACCAAAGTCCCAGCTTCTGTTTTGACTTGAGGTATCTAAGAATCCGCTTCACAGCTTTCATGTGCATCTCTTTTAGATTAGCTTGAAACCTAGCACAAATACACACAGCAAACATTATATCAGGTCTAGAAGCAGTTAAATACTGGAGTGACCCAATCATGGCCCAATATAACGTCAGATCCACATTGATATCACTTTCTGCACCCGGTCCGAGATTATGATTCACTTGAATCGGCGTGCTGAAGTGAGCTGTCAGCTTGGTTCCTTCAATCCCGAAGCGCTCTAATATGTCGTAGACATACTTCGTCTGATGAATAAACATGCCCTCCTTCCTCTGTTCGACTTGCAAACCCAGAAAGAAGTTTAACTCACCCATCGCACTCATCTCAAACTTAGACTTCATCACCTTTTCTATGTCTGTGCACATCGGCTCGTCTGATGACCCGAAAATGATATCATCGACGTACACTTGTACCAAGATGAAATGTTCACCTTTTCTTTTCACGAAAAGAGTACTATCTATCCTCCCTCTTTCAAACCCGTTGTCTAAAAGATGATTAGATAGAGTCTCGTACCACGCCCTAGGTGCTTGATGTAATCCATACAAAGCCTTATCTAACCGATACACTCTGTCTGGATATTTCGAATCTGTAAACCCGGGCGGCTGTTCCACATACACCAGTTCCTTCACCTTCCCATAAAGAAAAGCACTCTTTACGTCGAGTTGATAAACCTTGAAACCTTTGAAGGAAGCAAAAGCTAGAAACAAACGGATTGCTTCAAGCCTTGCCACTGGCGCGAACACTTCATTGTAATCAATTCCTTCCTCTTGGTTGAAACCCTTTACCACAAGCCTTGCTTTGTTGCGAGTGACTATACCCCGATCATCTCTCTTGCACTTAAAAACCCACTTGGTTCCTGTGGCAACCTCTCCTCGAGGTAATGGAACTAACCCCCACACTTCAAGTTTCTTAAACTGTGACAATTCTTCCTGCATTGCTTCAACCCAAGAGTTGTCTTTTAGTGCCATTTGCACATTTTTCGGCTCTATTTGCGAGATGAAACATGAGTAGAGGCAAGTATGAAAGGCCTCGGAGTCATTGATCAACGACAACAACACTGTGTTGTTATTCAAACTACTCCTAGTCCTCACACCAACATTAGGATTTCCTATGATACTCTCAATAGGATGATTCTTATTAATCCTAGATGTTTCTATCTCGTCAACACTAAGATTATCTCCCAAATTTGATCCTATCTCTCCTAACGGGGGAACTACTTCAGACTCCACATTATCTTCCTCATGGACACTGTCTTCAGAGTTAGAACTTGTTGTCTAATTTCGTTTGTAGGCATTTCAGAATCATTTTTTGCGTGAGATCTATCTTCAGTTGTTGTACGCTTGGAAGTTGATGGAAAGGTCGTCCTTGGAAAACTTTGACCCTTGTCATTCAGATTTAATGCCGACAAGTCCTGTTCGATTGTACCTGCATTTCCATCCAAAGGAATGTTAAATGATTCAAACAAATTGTCATAATCTAAAATCCATTCCGGACGAGTTTGGGGTTCATGTGTATAACTTGTGACATCAATGTTATACAAAAACTCTACTGTACCATTTTATTTGTTAAAAACCCGTTTGTTTGGTGAGTTCGGCACATAACCTAGGAAATATCATTCGTCAGGCTTTTCACCAAACTTAGGTTGATGTTTTGTTTTCATTAACGTACATGGTACCCCAAATGGTTCAAAGCAAGTTAAATTTGGTGGCCTTTTATTCAAAACTTCATAACAGGTTTTGTTCAATGATTTGACAGTAAGGACCTGGTTTAAAACATAGCACACGCGGTGTTCACTGCCTTCTCCCAAAACATGGTAGGAAGCTTTGAATCCGAAAGCATGGTCCTTGCTGCCTCAATCAATGTCTTGTGTTTCCGTTCTGCCACCCCATTTTGTTGTGGCTCATATGGTGCACTAAATTGATGCACTATGCCCTTTGATAGGCAATATACACCAATAATCGTGTTTTTAAATTCTGTTCCGTTAATACTCCTGATTCGTTTAACCCTCGTTCCGTAAGAGTTTTCCACTTGGTCTAAGAACCCGATAAGCTTGGCAGCTGTCTCGTCCTTTGTACCTAAAAAAAACCCAAGAAAAACGTGAGTAATCATCAGAAATAACCAAACAATACCAACTACCACCTATGCTCCTTTTGTTGATTGGTCCGAACAGGTCCATATGCAACAAATCGAACGTGGCAGCTATTGAGTTATGAGTCTTGGACTTGTGTGCCTGCTTATGTTGTTTTCCTTTCTGGCACGGTAAACACTTGTCCTCGAACTGAAAACTCTTCATGGGAACACCTTGCACCAATCCATTTTTGTAATGTTATTCATTTTTCTCAGGTGCAAGTGTGTCATGTGTCTGTGCCATAAAACCAATTCAGTCTCTGAAGCCTTTGATAGTAAACAAATTGGTCCCATCGAAGATTCCGGCTTGTTCATGTCGAGCATGTACAGGTCATTCTTCCTTGGAGCCCTCATCAGTATCCATTCTTCATGTACTTTGAATCCCGGTTTCAGCACTAACGCCTCAGTATCAGTGAAAAGTACTGAGTTCTTCTTATAACAGATTTGAGATATACTAATGAGATTGTGAACAGGTTTATCAACGTGATAGACTTGATCCAGTTTGATAGTCCCATTAGTGACCACTCCAGTACCGGTGATATTCGCTCCATTATTACCAGCGAACGATACAAATCCCTTATTCCCTCCCTTGAAGTCTACGAGTAGACTTCTTTCCCCTGTCATGTGCCTGGAGCAACCACTGTTGACGAACCACTTGTTGTTTGGACCTGTAGTTATCTCCTGCACATGAAAGAAAAGAGGTTAGTTATCACGGGGAACCCAAGCCATGACTGACTTGGTAATACCATTCTCGTCCATGTACTTGAACTCTTTCAAATACCCATCTCTCCATTCAGGTGACTTGGGTTTTTGATTTAGAGCCTGTTGTGGTGCAGAGTGATTTATGTTCACTCTCGGCCTTTGTGTAGGCATTTGCTATGGAGCTCTTGAATAGTTTCGATTATAAGGCATTTCCGATTGATATCCCTGAGCTCTACCTGGTGTTTGATGTCTTACAGGAGTGAGTGACCTAACCGGAGTGTATGCTCTGCTAGGTGTCGTACTCCTATAATTTTGTTGCGGTCCTGACCTAGATTGATTAGTGACTCTATTTAGTGAATTAGTCCTAATAACTTCCTTGGTTCGACCTGACACAGTCGTTTGTTTCACAGCAGCGGCACAGTTTTCTTGGTGTTATGAGAACTACTAGTGCTTGCAACACTTGTAGAAGGTTTATGTTGTTCCGGCTTTCCAGTTTTAGGTGTAGAGTCTACTTTCCTATGTGGACAACTAGAAGCAACATGTCCCCTTTCATGACATCTAAAGCATGACATTCTGTTAATCGACTTTTTATGTGTGCCCTTTGACTTAGGTGTCTCACTAGTGTCTGGTTCTTTCGACTCAACTATAGTGACTGGTTCGTCTTCTTGATCATTAAAGTCAATTTTGGCTGGTCCTACAGGTTTATCAGTAGAGGATGGCACAAATTTGACCAACTTAATCTTGACATTATTACTAGTCACCTTAGTTTCCTTATCCTTAACAATTTCAGACACCGGTTAAGGTATTTCCTCTGATTCAACTGAATTTTTAGTTTTCTCCTGAGGTTGAGGTACATAGTTATCGTTGAAAGGTGGAGGACTCTCATGATACCCTAGACCTACAGGCTTCTTAGACTGATGTTGTGCATCTAAGATCTTCCCTAGGTTGAGTGATGAGTTCCTAAACTTTTGCAGTTTACTATTTACCTCAGCTACATTAACTTTAGATTCAGCTAGCTCTACCTCTTTGATTTTAAGCTCCTTGGTCAATGTCTCAACATGCTCATACATTAGTTCTAATCTAACACACTGCTCGCTTAGCTTGTCTTTTAGAACTATGACGTCTTGTGCATCTGCCTTAAGCTTATTTCTCAGGTCTTCCTTGATATCTAATAGGCTAGTGTTGTTTGATTTTAAGGATTCATTCTGAGCAGTTATAGTTTGATGTGATTCTAATACTAAGTTTAATCTATCGTTAGACGTAGCACACAAAGCACATAAATCACAGAAAATAGAGAAATTCAGAATTACCTTGGCGTGATCAGATTCCACATTGGCCATCTGTGCGGCGACCTCCAGAATCGTCTGATCTTCTGACTTTTCTACCAACATAGGACTAATATCTTGCTGTTTGATGTCCCCTGTCTTTTCCACTGCTCCGTCACTTCCAGTCTCGGTTACTTCAGCCATAAAGGCTCTAGCATTCGATTTTGGATGTGTACTCCAGTCACATGTTCCATCTAGTTGTCTGTCTGATGTGACATTGGATAACAGACCAGCTATATTTGCTTGACTGCTTGAACTACCCGACAGATATCTCCCTAGAGATTGATTCTGGTACTGGTTCTGGTAGTTCTCTACTTTCGCTCTCTGACACTCTCTAGCGAAGTGTCCTAACCCTTGGCAGTTGTAACACTTAACCTTGGATTTATCAAACCCAATCTTATTGTTACTGACGCTGAGGTTTCTGCCCGTCCTCTTGATGAACCTCTTGACTCGCTGAGTCACCATGGCCAGTTGCCATTGCAGATCCATCTCCTTTAAATCATCAGGATCTACCTGATCATAATCCTCATCCCAAGGCGCAGGATCGTTGATTTTCCCTTGAACGCAATTGCCATAGGCGGCCACAAATGAAGCCAACAAATTTAGATGGTCTTCAGCTGATTTTGCGCTCATCGGCATCTTTGAATACCCTTGAGATGTAGATGTAGATGTAGCCTGAGTTTGCTTTTCTTCTGGACTAGTAAACCCTAAGAAAGCCCGACTTACTGAGTCTTCTGATTCAACCGGAGTCGATGTTTCTCCTGAAAAGAATGTTGTAGCCGTTTTTATGTCAGTTGCCCCTGAAGATTTGGACTTTCCAAAGTACATGTCCGGATCCTGTACTTGTTCATAATCCCTTTCCTTCTTTAGCAATTAAAAATTATAGGCCCTCAGCATTCCTATTAGAGTCTCTAGAGTTAGAGTATAGAACTTGTCTTCATCATGTTTTATCAGTGCCACATACATTTCCCATTTGGCTGGTAAAGCATCTAGAAGTTTCACAATCTTCTTTCACTCCATGTATTCCACCTCGTGGTTATCTAACTCAGTTAGCAAATGATAGAATCTGGTAATTGTCTCATCCAACTTTTCGTTCTTCAAAGCTTTGAAGATCGCGAACTGCTGCTTGAGCATTTCCATTCTATTTTTCCTGACCCTCGGGTTACCTTCACACCGTTTCTCCAAAGAATCCCACAGCTCTTTTGCTGTTTTCTGATTGTGGAAAGTGTTCAAGATCTCCTGAGGTAAAGCCATTCTAATGATAGCGAATGCCCGGTTCTCGGCTTCATAAAGCTTCTTATCATCGTCCTTCACCTTTGACTATGATAAGACTCTTTGTCGTCCTTCAACCTCTGCCGTAGGTGGAATGTATCCCTCATTTATACAAATCCATATCCTCATATCATTAAACCTCGCGAAGTCGGCGAACCTATCCTTCTACCAATAATAATCCTCCAATTTCATCAACTTTGGTGGAGAATTTGCTTTTCCGACCTCGTGATCCATCTCAATAAACCTTTGAGACTTGTCATTGTTTCAAAAAATTTTGAGTTCAAACTTAATTAATTTAATTCGAAATTAATTTAAATTAACACTTTCGAATTTGAGTAAATTCGAATCTAATTAATTTTAAACTTGTTTGGAGTTAAATTCGAAATTAAGTTTGAAGTCCAGCTAAATTCGAAACTAATGGCAAACTCGAAGTTCTTGTTAAACTCGAAGGTATGAAATTCGAAATCCTGTAGTCGATTTTAATGAAAAATTGAATCTGGGCAAATTCGAAGTGGCCAAACACGAATCAAACCCTATTCTCAGACAAACTCGAATTTTGTTAAAACCCTAATACCCCCTATGTAAACTCGAGCGCCGCAAGATCGAAAAACGGCTAATACTTCGAGTTTTTCAAGTTTTCAGATTAAACCAATATTTTTACGAGTAAAAATATTGATTTTGATCAAAACTTGAACTAAGACAAAGTATTTTCCGATGTCTTACTTGGTAAACTCGAAAATCCTCGAAAAATGTGATGAAAACCGTCCAAAACGTCAAGAAACCACAGATGTTTCTTAGTGAACACGAAGAACACCAACGAACACCCAATGGCTCTGATACCACTTGTAAGGTCTTGACTCTACGGATCTATCTCGACGCGACACCTTCCAACGAGTGTGGAATCCTCGTTAGCGGCTTGACGGTAAGATCAAACACACCGAAACACAGAGACTACCACGGTGATAGACGAACAACTTAGAACGCCCCTACACGATGATTCTCTCCTCACGAAACTCTTTGATTGCAATCAAGTTCGAGATCGCCTTCTGCTAATCCTCTTACAAATTCTTCAAAAGTCTAATAATTAATCGAATTAACCATTAATTATGACAGATTCGAGTTTGTCTAGGACAAATTCGAATCTGGCCCAAGGCCTATTCGAATTTGTCCTCAATGACAAATTCGAATTTAGCCTAAATTCGAACTTCACCTTTCAAACTTATGTTTGAACTTACGTTTTATCTTATGTTTGAATTTATCTTTTGAACTTTATGTTTGAACTTCTTATAAAACATTACACCAAGTTCAAACATACAAACAATCAATATCAAACACACATATAATCAAACATATATCAAACACTTGTTAATATTCAATATCAAGTAACTTGACTTACACAAAATGCTGTCTAAACTTAGACTGCTATCGTCACACAAGATGTACTAACAGAACTGAACTGGTTATGGCATAAAAAGCTATCACACCTGAACTTCAAGAATATCGACAAACTCTGTAAGAAAGAATTGGTAACAGGTTTGCCATCTATAACCTTTGTTAAGGATAACTCTGCACAGCTTGTGAGAAAGGCAAGCAGAGAAAAACATCTTTTAAATCTAAGCATAATTTCTCTATTGATACTCCTCTCTTCTTAATTCACATGGACTTGTTTGGACCAGTCATTGTCCCAAGTCTAGGAAGAAGAAGATACAGTCTAGTAATGGTTAATGAGTTCTCCAGGTTCACATGGGTGATCTTTCGGAAGAGCAAAGGAGAGGCTGCTAGAGAAATCATTGGGTTTATCAAAAAGATGGAGATCATGAACTCTGCTCAAGTTAAACAGCTTAGGAGTGATCATGGTACTAAATTCAGAAACAATACCCTTGAGGACTTCTGTGAAGAAAGAGGGATTTCACAAAACTTTTCAGCTGTAAGAACTCCACAACAAAATGGTGTTGCTGAAAGGAGAACAGAACCCTCATTGAAGCTGCTAGAACCATGATGTGTGCATCAGGTTTACCTTCATCATTTTGGGCTGAAGCTGTCAACACTGCCTGCTTCACCCAAAACAGAACCTTGGTGGTGAAAAGGTTCTACAAGACTCGCTATAAGTTAATCAAAGGGAGAAGGCCAAATATTAGCTATTTCCATGTGTTTTAATGTCCCTGCTTCATTCTGAATCAGAGGGACCAGCTGGAAAAATTTGAACCCAAAGCTGATGAAGGTGTGTTTGTTGGATATTCTGCTATCTTCAAAGCCTACAGAGTATACAACTAAAAAAGAAAGGTGATAGATGAATCTATCAATGTCACCTTTAAAGAGTCTAGGAGTGCTTCCACCAAAGTTGTTCCTGAATCAGTTTCAGGAGAGTTCAGCTTTGATGATCTCATTCATTCCATCAATGAAGAAAAGGACTCAAAAGCTTCCACTACACCAAGAGTGGAACATGTTAACCATAATGGACATAATGATGACTATGTTGATACACCCTGTGTGAATAAGTGTATACTGACATAATCACTACACCATGTCCTGAACCAATCAATGCTGATTTTCCTGGATCCTCTGCTGATATGTTCAACAATGGACAGTCATGTTCAACAAGTGAACATGCTCAAGATAACAGTGTGTCTGAAAATCATGAAAGTTGTTCAACAGGACTTATTGAAGACGAAAATGATGCAGGAGAATCTTCATTGAGGCATGATCCAAAGCGGATCAGGTGTCACCCCAATGATCAAATAATTGGTGACATCAACAAAGGGGTACAAACAATATGAGACAGCTTAGGAAACTTTTGTATGTTTTCTAGCTTTGTGACCGTGATGGAGCCTACGAAAGTGGATGAAGCACTAAAAGATGCCAATTGGATCACTGGCATGCAAGAAGAGCTCAATCAGTTTGAGAGAAACAAAGTTTGGAAGTTGGTCGCTGCTCCCAAAGGTAAAACAATAATTGGCACTAAATGGGTTTTCAGGAACAAAATGGATGAGCAAGGTCATGTTATTAGATATAAGGCAAGACTGGTTGCTCAAGGCTACAGACAGGAAGAAGGCATTGACTATGATGATACAATTGCTTCAGTGGCGAGGTTAGAAGCAATTCCCTTGTTTTCAGCCTATGGTGCCCACAAGAGTATGAAGGTATTTCAAATGGATGAGAATAGTGCATTTTTGAATGGGAAGCTGCAAGAAGAAGTGTATGTCAAGCAGCCTCCAGGTTTTGAAAATGATCATCACCCAGGTTTGTCTATAAGTTGGACAAAGCCTTCTATGGTCTACAACAAGCCCCTAGAGCCTGGTATGACACTCTAACTGATTTCCTTATGAGCAATGGTTATTCCAGAGGTAAAGTGGATACCACATTGTTCATAAAGAAGGTGAAGTCTAATATTATGCTTGTTCAAATTTATGTGGATGACATAATATTTGGTTCTACTAATGAGCAGTTGTGCAAGAATTTTTCACTACTCATGAAATCAAAATATGAAATGCTCAACTTTTTCTATTGAGGCTCTGTGCTATCTCGATCATCTCTTTTACCATCACTACTACGGTGAGTTTTCAAAGCCCCAACTATTACATGTTCATATTATTTGGGGTGAGAATACATGCTCAACTTTTTCTATGGACACAAGAACTTGAATCATTTTATGTATTACGTAAGGTTATTACTTCACCACCGCCCTCAATCATGAACAGTTAATTACATCGTAAAGGTGAATGTTATGGATAGATCTATTTGGGTTGATGCCCTCATCCGGGATGGTAGCACAAATTATAAACGGATGCAAAATCATTAAACAATTCTTTGTATTATGGTGTTGGATACAACATAGGGCATCAAAAGTTAAGTTTCGGGGTCATGAGGCTTATGGTAAAACTTATTCTATTGATTCGTTTATGTTTATAAACTCCATGAAATCTTGTGTTTTCAATACGTTGTCAATATTTATCTTGTAAACCTATGAGCTCACCAACATTATTGTTGACGTATTTAACATGCTTTTCTAAGGACCATAATGGGAAAATATCGCATTCATGGTTACCTTTCAAGATTTTACGAGCTTCTGGAGTCACGAGGCATTTCAAACAACACGGATATTTATTTGCATAACTAGATCTATTTTTGACATGTATTTTAATCTCCATCATTCATGAACTCTTTCATTTTTGTGATTGTAAAACAATGGTTATAATTTATGTATTTCGAAAACATTCCATTTAGAGGTCGTTCATCATGATTGTGACTTTGTATCCGTGACATCACACATCGTTGCCAAGCGGGGTATCGGAGTGTGACAGATTGGTATCAAAGACTAATTATAGTGAACAAGGTTGCATTAGTTTCCCTAGACTATAACTGGTACAAGAACGAGACCTTTTCACTACAAGTGACTAAAATAAATGTAAAAAAGTATATAACTCTTGACGCAGAAAAAAGTCAAACGATACGATCATCATCCTTTCCGACTCTGAGGACGAGTACTCACCTATTTTGCCAAGAAAGCCAAAATGACATAGAAGTATAGCTAGATTCAAATACTCATCATAGCCTAGCAAACTACGAAAAAGAAGAAGAGGACCCATCAGAGGATGAGGAGGGTTACTCTGGCCACATAGCCAAAATCGCTCCGCCACCAACATAACGCGCACCATCCTACTGAACTTATTGCAACCACCCTAATGGACCCCTGATGTTGTTCACATCAAGAAAGAGGGTGTTACCAGCACCACGGGAAACCATCCCGATACCCGCCGCCGAGCAAACCCCGCCTCAACGATGACGGGTGAATGCGAGGCAGTGGGGATGGGTGTCTCATACCCTCCGGGAGTGGAGGAACAAGGAAGGTGTTCCGAGTCAGTTTGAAGTCAGAGGATCATCCACCCCACAAGTGTCTGTGCTAACAAAAGAATCCACTCAGCACACTATGCCCTTATTGGTGGCAAGGGCCGCTAGACACGATCTCCGGTTCCGACAAATACATAAGAGGTAGAGGAGATTTCTGCGAGGATCGAGAAGGAAGAAATGCAAAACACCAACCTTTATTGGGCTAACCAGAATTTCCAAGCAATCTAGCAAGATAGGAATAACGAGTTGCACCATCGCCTAGCGGAATGCGAAGCGCGTAATGCAGAGCTGATGCAACGACCCAACGCCATGGAATATTGAGAAACCCCATTGACGTCTCATACCTAGTGCCTCCTCTATCATTTTATTTATAGTCATTATATTTCTATAGGAGTTGCTAACTAATGTATTTTTAAGTATGTTGTTAAATATTAAATTTCAATCCTGTGGTTCCTTTTTTTAATAGATAGTTTTTATTTCATTTTTATGTAAATTCATTTCCTTTATATGTAATCTTTTCTTTTATTTTGAAGTTGAGGGGTGGTAATTGTAATGTAGGTCCAAAAAGGTTTTCGTAGTATGTTGTTCTAACCTGTAGAGGGGGGGGGGGGGGGGGGGGGGTAAATACAACTATTTAAAATTTCAACACAATTTCTCAATGTTTGTAGGTATATCTCAACAAATGTTAATTACAAACAAGCTTGAACAGCGGAATGGTTTAAGCTGAGACGACAGATACAACTAGGACATACTCAGACTACATACAATGAATTCACTCACTAACTAAGACATTTGTTAACTAATAACTAAGACATACTCAGACTAGATACAATGAATTCACTCACTAAGATGGACTCACTGATTTTACAAGACAGATAGACAGGTTGAACAAGAACAACTTGGACACGCTCAACTGTTTTACTCTAAGCAGACTTTGCATGCATGAAAACACGCTTATTTGCATGTTCTAAATATCTCACTCTTGGTTATCTCACATTCCTTAGAAGCTTTCTTTTATACTCTTTCAAAGAATACTAATGAATCTTCCTCATTGGATGCAGAGATAGTGGAGTGCCTTTCCAAAAAGACAAAACTGCTTTTCTGCACATTCTGACAAAAAAAAACATTTGTCCCTCCCTATATTGTAAAATTTTTTTCTTTTCCTTTTTGTCTTCATTGCAGAATGCTTTACCTTAAAGAGGAATGTCAACTTTAATCCTTTCCACTTCTTGTAGAGCCATTTTGATATAAGAAATGGTCTGTCACCAATTTCAAATATCTGCTTTGTCTTCATGTATCAGATGAGCTTGGACAGTGTAGGCAGCTTCTAATTTTTCACTTTGTCTTCAACTTGCAAACTGATCTTTTCGTCCAAGACAATACATGATGACATGGAAACATATTCAATATAGTGTATAACATGTTCACAAAGAACAGGTTCTGTTCACAAAAAGCAGAACACTTAGTTTTGGCCCAAGCTGCTCAACAGACATGAGCATCATGGACAGTTTATATCAAGTCTGTTTAACTGAATAGAACAGCTTGGACAATCTGCCTTAGTTGCAACAAATGTAACAGGGTAAGCCGCTTTGACTATATTGCAAATCACTTTTTAGGTTTTAATAAGGCATTAAGAGGCCTTAAATTATACCTTCAAGTGCATCAAATAGGTTTGAATAATAATCTCCCCCTAAGATGTATAACAGGTTTAACTGAAGCCTTTTTTGTGCCTAACATGTAAACCTTTCAAAGTTGAATTTGTGTTTATTGGAAACCCTTGTCTAGGGTTTTAAATTTTTTTTTTCATATTCTAAAAAGCGGCAGCTGCATTTTCTATTATTCTCTCTGACATTGTTCATGCAAAGATTGAGTTTTTCTCTTTTAATTCGAGTTAATCATTGTATATTGTGTGTGAGAGTTTGATCATCGATGGGGACTACAACAACAATTGGAATCAAAGCCAGAGAGGCGGATTTCAACTTATTCTGCTTGACTTCATCGTTGTTCATCTCCATCTTCGAAATCCCATGTTTTTTTCATCTTAAACCCATTTAAATCTTCTGTTTTTCCATGTTTTAATATCTCATAATCATCGATAATTATTCCAGTATAGATTCGAGCGTTTTTATCAATCTTTACATGTTTTTATTGATTGTTTAATCGAAAATTAGATCTGCACTATTCATCGTCTTTTTCACGCTTTTCGTTTAAAAATCCCGGTTTTTGGGTATTTTTAGATATTTGTTTTTCACGAATCTTGTTTCTAAATAAAAATCGAGCATTTAGGTATCATTTTTAGACTTTAATACTCATTTTTATATATTCTGGGATTTTGTTCTTCATCTGCAACTGTTTGATTAAAACAGCAAAATTTTCCTAATTATAAACTCGGATGCAATTTTGGGTGATCTTGGATCCTATTTCGGGTGATATCAAATCATATATCGGGTGATCATATCTCGTATCAAACAGTATTTCAGGTCTAACATCCGAATCTCGGATCTACCAAAAGTGATCTTCAGCTCCTAAAATCCCATCCGAAATTCGGATCATCCATATTTTGGATCTTCTAAATTACTTTATCTTTGTTCTTCACTATACATTCGAATTTCGGATCACTACAACCAAAATTTCAAGCCATACGAATTTCGATTTCCACCCATAACAACATTCGTCCAAATGTCGCACGGTTCTTCCATCTGAATTTTGGATCATCCGAATTTCAGATAGTTCTCAAGATTTTTCAGTTTCCACTTCCACATGTCATTTTTAAAATCACCACTCACCATCCACTAACATCATGTCAAGAGAAGCTCTTGTCCTAGGATAAGAGTACAGACCACAAGCACCAGTTCTCTATCCTGGTGAATATGAGCAATGGAAAAAGCGATTCCTCAAATTCAACGGCATGCAGCCATTGGTCCACTCATGATCCAATCCATAAATGAGGGGGCAGCTATATTTTATTTTGACATTCCATAAATCTCTACTGATGTTCCTCAAATTCCAACAGCTAGGGAAGTCTGCGGTCCTCAGGATAGAGAGGGAAAGGCGAGCAGCATCACAGGACAGAATACCTCCCTATCAGGCCCTTCCCACTGAAATACTTGTAAGTGTTGACAGCAAAATGTCAGCCAAAGAAATGTCGGATGATCTAGAGATGCAAATGCTTGGGGCCGAACTGAATGATAGGGTCAAGATTGAGGAAGTCAAGGCCAAATTCTCTAAGTTCAGGGCGAAAGATGAAGAATCCCTTCACAGCACTTTTACCAGATTCCACACTATTCTGAATAAGTTAAACAAGCTCTACATCCACAAGGAACGGGATGACATTAATGTCCAGTTCTTATCTTCTCTGGCTCCAGAATGGGCACTTGCTAGTAGAGCAACTAAAAGAGCTCTGGAAATTACTGAAGTCTTAATAAGTTTGTTGTTTAAAGAACTCAAGAAATACAAGGGAGATGTAGACTCTCACAAACAGATGGCTAACACTCTGGCTTCTCTATTGCTCACTGTGAACTAAACTGCAAAACCCACAGATTCCCTGGCTTTACTTTTGAACAAAACACACATTCCTGAACCACTACCAAACCCATCACCCTTGCCCTACTACAACCAAGTTGATTCCTCCTCTTAATACCCATATGCCATCCCCCAAATGCCTGACCCTCTGGATGGTTAAGAGGAAGATAATCATGAACAAATTGCCTTCTTATCGAATCATATTCTACAAAAGTGATTCTATCAGAATAAGACCAACAATCCGCTCAGATATGACACTAGCCGACGAAGGTATTCTAATGAGAGGACAAAGGAAAGACAGGAGGAAATGGATGATAGGCGAAGACAAGACTGGAGGAGAGACGACAGGTAGGATAGGAACCAAGATGATTGGAATAAGAGATGATCGAGATGACAAACGTTGTGATGATAGGAGAGAGAGAAGAGATGACCGGAGGAACTATCGAGATGATCACCACTGTGATAGACGTGACAATAGGGAAACGATGATAGGCGGGAGAATCATTGCCATGAGGCTAGCCGGGACTCCCGCCGAGCTGATAAGAGGCCTGAAAGAAGAGATGACCGACCTAGAAATGATGAGCCCAAATCATCTGATGACCGAGGTTGTTATAAGAGATGACCGACCTAGAATCACTTCGAGCATCATTTTGGGTACTATGAAAGAAAGGTTGAGGTCTTGAAGAAACGAGCTGATGCTATGGCACTGGTCGCTCAGGAAGACTACTGAGTAGAAGAAGAATCTGATGATAAAGAGGGCAGGGGCAGAAACTGTTATATGGTAGAAAGAATTGGGTTCGCGGATTATGCTACTTCCTCCGACACTGAATCAAACAAGTCTGTAAAGGGGGAGAATACTGAAGAAACTACAGCCTGTCTGATGGCCAAATCCGGGGATTAAGAATGCTCCACATAAGATTCTGAGGCAAATGAGGTGCATTCCGTTTACTTTCATAAGTATTTAAATGCTAAATTTGTAAAGAACGAATGTAAATGGCACACACAGATACTTGAGTTAGAAGCTAAGTACAATGTTGAAAAAGAAAAGTGGGACAAAGCGGAACAACTGGCCCAATCTCTAAAAGAACCATTGGACACGTTTGAAAAGAACTTGTTAAACGAGCATAATTTGGTCAAAACGTTGTTACGTGAAAAGGTAATGGCTGAGGATAGGAACACTTCACTTAAGAATTGTATTGATACAATTACTGAGGAAAAGAGTTGCTTGAAGTCAAAACTGTCTATTCTTACAAAATGATTAGAGTCCTTAAACGTGGAAAATTCATAGAAAAAGAGTAAATTTAAGATGATTGAAAAAGAACGAATAGGTTTGTACTCTCATATCAAAACCCTTGATGATGAATTTCAAAACCGGGGTCAGACTGAACAATCTATTCATTTGAATCAACCGAAGGGAACTAGGTTTTGTCATTCCAAAGAAGGAATCGGTTTTAGAAATCCCAACTTTTTGACAAAGGCTCAATCAGTTCTACCAATGTTCTATGATATATGGTATATGGGACGCGGGTATCAGACTTTCTTTCTTCACTCATCGGATGACGTTCTGACCCAGGAGGAGGAGAAAGGAAATCAAAATGGAAAAAAGGCAAATTTCTTTTACATATGAAAAGCTAAATGATAGTTATCTTTATAGAGTACCCACTCTTGAGGATGATTTCTTTGTTAGCTATTCATCAACTGAAATGAAAGCCAAACCGGTTGAACCAATATCTCATCCTTATATTCCTACAAATATTCTTCAACAAAAAATCAAGGTTATAGAAGAGGATTTAACGAAAGCTCGTGAGAAATCCCTTGTCTATCTCTTCTCATAAGTGAGGAAATATTGGAAAAGCAAACTTTTGAACAAAGTGTAGAGTTAACCATTTACAAAGAACAGTTTAACACAGTTTCAGAATGGTTAAGTTCTCACTTACAAGATTTTAAAAACTCTCCTCCTACCAGTGCCCCACATACATCTATTGACAAAGGTAAAAATAATATTGAAGTTCCTTTAACTATTCTCAAATGTGAGTGTTCGAAATCTTCAAAAGCTGAGGTTTCCGAGAAGGCCAAGAGCAAATCAATGTCTTCCAAGAAACCCACTCACCAAGGTAATCTCTCTAAATCCAAGTTTTCCGAATGTACTGACTCTCCTTGTTTTGTACCTATAGATCATGTAAGAAGGTTTCCCAAATGACTATGCAAGACTTTTTCGAGTTTTTTTGTGAAGAAGCCTATCATGCCAAGTGTGTTTTTTCTGTAGATAGGGAAAGTGTAATCTCTAGAAAACAATGTTTGTTCTGTAACGGATTGATTGTCTTGTTTGAAATATTCATTTGCTAATATGTTTGTTTTATGTCTTACTCGTTTTAGACGTCAAGTGCCAGAAATGAATAAACAAGTGCCATACCCAGAAAAACGAATTCGTAAAAAGAAAATTAAAAATAGTGCATCATTGGCCTCATCAAAGACTAATTTGTGTATTTTGCCTAGGCCTACACCAAAAGCAAATACGAAACTGGTTTCAAAAAGTCCTATGAAAAAGGCAACTTCATCACCTAACGCTTCGAAGCCAACTGGATCCAAATACAAATGGATTCCAAAAGGTTCTGCATCTAAACCACACAAAAGGGCAGCATGGGTTCCTAAAACTGTGAATGTGACATATGCATCTGGAACTTATACGTGCAGGGATGAAGGCCCGAAAGGTGATGGGTTTTTGCTTACTATTGGGTCGAATGTTTGTTTGGGCTCAATGACGCATAGTGTTTGGTTACTTTGGTGGATTAATTGGGCCGAATGATCAAAGTTGCATGGGTTTTGAGGTGGCTGAATTTGCATGAGATTAATATGGGTTTTTATTTAGTTTTATGATAATCTTTTTGAGTTAAAAGCCTTCTTTGTTGTAAGACTTATTGCGGGACTCTAGGAATTTGTAAGACTTATTGTGGGGCTTTTGGAATTTGTAACCACTCTACGAATTGTGTTTGCTTGTTATAAGCCACTTTTCGTCATTTGAATAAACATATACATGATCTGAATTTTAGAAGTCTTCTCTTGATATTGTCATCTTTGGGAGGTTTTCCTGATTTTGGCTAGATTCAAATCAATACGTCTTGATTTGCAATCCGTTTGGCAAATTATAGGTCTAGTTTGTCAAACACACCTATCTTCAATGACTAATAACCATTCTGTCCAGCCCATACACGCATCAATTGTGGTATCAAATTCAGGGCAACACAAAAAGAAGCAAGAGACGATCAAGGACTACATAGCTGGGTCACAATCAAAGAAAAGTTACACCGGTAACAATCCTTACTGCAAAGGTGTGTTAGGCACAAAAAGGCCTCAGTCAAACCTGTTCTACATCTGAGGGGGAGATTTATAATCAAACCTGTTGATGCTTTTGAAGGTTGAATTTAAGGCCTGTTATATGCCTTATTGAAACCTGAAAATGATTTGCAATATCAGTCTAAAGCTGTTCTATATGTTGCATGTGTTGCAACTAAGACAGTTTGTCCAAGCTGCTCTGTCTGCTGAACAGGCTGGACATAAACTGTCTACGCTGCTCTACACTGTTGAGCAGCTTGGGAATTTTTAAAGTGTTCTGTTCTTTGTGAACAGAACCTGTTCTTTGTGAACAGGCTAAACACTTTATGGAATATGTGTCCAAGTCATCATGTATTGTTTTTGACTACAAGATCAGTTTACAAAGTCGAAGACAAAGTGGAAAACAGAACTGCTCAGCCTGCCCACTCTGTTCTGTAACATGAAGACAAAAGGTTATTTGAAAAAGGGTGACAGACCTTTTTCTTATATCAAAATAGGCCTTTACAAGGAAGAAAGACGCAAAGTTGACATTCCTAAATTAGTTAAAGGCAATGCAACAGTAGACAAAGTAAAAAGACAAAAGTTCTGCACATGTGAAGACAAGTCTGCTTTTCAGAAAAGTGTAGAAAAGGTTATGTTGTCTTTTCAACAAGACTTCTCTTTTTCATTCCGTCCAATGAAGATGTTTCTCTTAGATCCTCTAAGTGAGTATAAAAGGAAGCTTCTAAGGTCAGTAAGAAGTGTGAAGAAAGCTAAGTGCTTAAACCAAGAGTGAACGTGCAAGTGTGATTTTCATGCATGCAAGTCTTCTGTGTAAACCAGCATCTGTGTGTCTAAGTTGTTTTACATAAGCTGTTCCTTTAAGTCTTGTAAACACAGTGAGTGCGTCTTAGTGAGTGTATTCATTGTAATCTAGTTTGAGTTTGTCTTAGACTAATGAACATACTGTTGTATCTGTCATCTCAGCTTGAACTATTCCGCATTCAAGCTTGTTTGTAATTAACAAATTGTTGATAATACATACAAACATTGAGAAAAGAGTGTGTAGTTTTTAAATTGCTCTGTATTCACCCCCCCTCTACAGCTTATAACTATATACTTTGGGAACCTCTCGGGACCTACAGAAACATATAACTTATTTAGTAACATGTCATTTATTTATAGACACCACCCAATTGTCCCGTATGATAGTCAATATTCTTATGATTACTAGATCGTAACCTATCTTAGTTCAGATCATTACTTAGAATCACTACATGTCAACACTTAATGTTTGAGACCAAGACCTCACGGACACTTGAATCTCAAACTACTGCTCTGATACCATAAGTTGTGACACCCTTGCCACAATAACCACCAATTACAATTCACCCAGGATTATTCACAAACAAACAGTTACATAATGATCTGATTACTTAATTAAAGTGCGGAAGCATAAAGTACATAAATTAAAATAATACAGGTTCGTCAAACACCCTACGGTGTTACATAGGTTACACGTCTAAATCTACAATCTCGAAAGTATTACATCATCCCAAGTTTTAATACAACAGTAGTTCCATAAATCAAATACCAAGATAAACAATAAAAGTCTTCAAAACTTCAACACGCGTCCTAGCTAGATGGTCCCGCAGCGGATTTTCCTTTTCCTGTAAAAATGTAACAACTGAAAGGGTAAGCCAATGCTTAGTGAATACCATATGATTTTACACATTCTACAAATCATTATGATGCCACCCAGAGTAACCGCGGTAACACATACCGTATACTCCACATGTACTCAAAGTACGCAAACCTGAGCCGCAGCTCCTTCGAGCTGACACTCGGCATAAGAAATACCAACCATCTGAGGCAGACATTACATCGGGGATGACTTACTGCCTATCCTGACCACAGAGGTGTCAAACTCTTGGTCATATAGCACAGTAACATCAGAGTACAGATGCGACCACGCAGGTCCATCGAAAGGATGCACAACAAATGAACGGACATGCAACAAGTATGAATGTGCATCAACATATACGCATGTTAGTAGAGTGCCAAACGAATATGAAACAACATGCCTCAGCAGGCAATGCAAACATAATGCAGATGAAGCAATGTTAAAATCAAAGGTACTCACAGTGGGTGCGTTATTAATTTTTAAGCAATATTATTTCTCCTCGGAATTTCAACCGGATCCACAAAGTACCCCACTGTGGGTTAAACAACACCACAAGGGACCTGTTTCATTTCCATAAGGTAAACACATCATCATTATATGTTCCTTAACAGTTTGACATCAACTTGTATAAACGGAAGTGTTACAACATTCGGAAACGTCATCCGAAACTCATATTATAAACCGTTATTCAAGGTGTTATTATTCCCAATTAACCCTCCATTATATGCCTTATTATAGTACAAAAGATATCCCAAAAGTTTGTTTATTTGACCATAAATTCGGATCCTTCTAAACCCATCCGAATTACCCAAAAACTTATAGAACTCGCCGAGTAGGACAGGAACTCGCCGAGTTCATATCCGAATTTCGGACCTTTCACTGAATTTCGGACCCATCCAGATTAGGTTGACCCATCCGAGTTCGGGTTGACCCATCCGAATTCGGACCCCTTCGAGTTCGGTTCTTAATTTGATTTCGGTCCTATCCAAATTTCGGGTCTCATCCGAATTCGGGTCCCAACCGAATTCGGATCCAACACTTATGAATTTTTGAAGATTTATTCAAAATGTTCTTGAGAACTCGCCGAGTTCCCCCTGAACTCGCCGAGTTCACATGCAGGTTTTGCCTTCGAAACTTACGGATTTTCACTAAAAATTTCCAAATTCAATTTATAGCAACATGCAATCAATCCTAATGTTTTATTAACATTATTGGGGTATTTTTACATCATTTTCCCCACTCATAACACACTAAGTCGTCCAGATTGGACCAAAAATGAACAAAAACCTCAAGAACACTAAAGTTCACAAAATTTAAGATTTCTTACCTTTTGGATCGATTCAACCAACGATTCTTGTTTTCCTAAGCTTCAGTAATCTTCCAAGAATGATTTCCAACTATTATAACAAACATGCATCAACGATTTCCCAGATTAAAAATCCGAATTTTGAACATTTATTCTTCAAAAAAAAACCTCAAAACTCACAATTATGTTCATACCTTGATTCAGCTCGTTTCCTTGTTAATATTCAGGTGCAATCCACGAATTTGATTCCACAAATTCGAATTTCAGTAGGGATTTCCAGAAATTTAGAGAGAGAGAGAGAGAGAGAGAGTTTCTTGTGTGTTCAAGTGATGAAATGAAAATGAAAGACACCAAAAGTCTTTTATTCTAAAGTTTCGGCTATTGACACTTTTAGCCCCTCAACTTATCCGGTTTCCATTAAATACTGATTTTCATCATTATTTTCAACATCACCAACTTTTTAACAATCATACTTAATAACTAAAATTTAAAATTCACAAACTTTTTAATTTCATAAAATAACAACCAACTTCCAAAAATCCAGATACATAAACATTTTTAATAATTTAACTTAATACAAAAGTTCAATCTAATTATCCAAATTACAATAAATTAAATCCGAGGATGTTACATCTTCGATAACATCAGAAGAGAATACAGTCGGAGTCAGGGCATAGCAACACTTCTCCGGATAGACTTTTCTACTCAATGCATCCGCGACCACATTGGCTTTGCCGGGATGATATAGGATCTCGCAATCATAGTCCTTGATAAGCTCCAAGGACCGACGCTGTTTCATATTCAGATCCTTTTGAGTAAAAAGATGTTTGACGCTTTTATGGTCGGTGTAAAGTTGACACCGAGTCCCATAGAGATAATGCCGCCAAATTTTTAATGCAAAGGTAACAGCAGCCAACTCAAGATCATGAGTTGGTGCACTTTTCTCGTAATCCTTCAATTGCCTTGAAGCGTAGGCAATGACTTTCTCCTTTGCATGAGGACACAACCTAAACCTGTACCAGATGCATCGCTATAAACGACGAAGTCATCATTGCCCTCTGGTAAGGCTAGGATTGGCGCTTGAATGAGTTTCTGTTTCAGAATGTCGAATGCCTCTTGTTGTTTATCAGCCCATACGAAAGGTGTATTCTTCCGTGTTAGCATCGTGAGAGGCACAGCAATCTTCGAGAAGTCCTTAATGAATCGTCGGTAGTAACCAGCCAATCCAAGGAAACCTCTGATTTCGGAGGCATTGCGAGGCGTTTGCCATTTTTGAACGGCCTCGACTTTGGATGGATCAACGGAGATGCCTTCGCCAGATACAACATGGCCAAGGAATTGAATCTAAAAAGAAATCAAAGTAGAATTCAATTTTTGAAACAACGAACGCTTTGAGAAATAACTCGAGACAATGTAAGATTTTTACCTGTCTGAGCCAAAACTCGCACTTTGAGAATTTTGCATAGAGTCTTTCATTTCTCAATAACTCTAGCAATTGAAGTAGATGAACAACATGATCAGCCTCCGTTTTAGAGTAAATCAGAATATCGTCTATGAATACGATAACTGACTTATCCAGCATTGGTCTGCACACGCGATTCATGAGATCCATGAACGCCGCTGGTGCATTCGTTAAACCAAAACGCATTACGAGAAATTCGTAATGACCATATCTTGTTTGGAAGGCTGTCTTTGGAATATCCTCATCTTTAACTTTCAACTGATGATACCCAGAACGTAGATCAATTTTTGAGAAGTAGCTGGCTCCTTGTAGCTGATCAAATAGATCATCAATTCTGGGCAGAGGATACTTATTTTTGATTGTGACTTTGTTCAACTCACGATAGTCGATGCACATTCGGAGAGTTCCGTCTTTCTTTTTAACGAATAAGACAGGTGCACCCCACAGAGATGAACTCGGTCAGATAAATCCCTTCTCTAACAGATCTTGCAGTTGTTTTGACATTTCCTGCATTTCTGCATGAGCAAGTCTGTAGGGGGCTTTAGCGATGGGAGCCGCACCAGGAACTAAGTCAATCCCGAATTCAACTTGTCGTTCCGGTGGCACTCCAGAAATGTCATCAGGGAATACGTCTGGGAACTCACAAACGATCGGAATACCAGATACAGATTTCTTGTTGACTTCCGAGGTGGATTCAGACGAGACATAACAAAGATAAGATTCGTGACCCTTAGATAGATACTTACGCACTTTCTCAACCGATATAAAACAATGAGCACCTTTACGTTTGTCGCCTTTGATCTCTAACACTCGGCCGTCTGAAGTCTTGATTCGGATGATTCGGCGGTTGCAGACGATTGTAGCCTCGTTGTTCGTTAACCAGTCCATGCCGATGATGACGTCGAACTCTTTTAATGGTATCGGGATAAGATCGAGGTTGAACACAACGTGATTGACAAGTAAGGTGCAATTTCGGTAAACGGAATCAGCCATAACGTAATTGTTACTGGCTGTCTCTATATCAAGTATAATAGGAAGCTTCGAAGGAAACTTAGATAATCTTTGCGCAAAAGTAGTCAAAATGTATGAGCGGCTTGCACCGGAGTCGAATAACACACGCGCAGGTATTGAGTTTAGTAAAAACGTACCGGTAACCACATCCGGAGTTTCTTTCGCTTCCTCCGCCGTTATTTGAAAGGCGCGGGTCCTAACAGTTGGAGTTGCAGCTGAGCTTCTCATTGTAGAACCTCCAGCTGATGACTGTGATTGACCTTGTTGTCCACTGTGGCACTGATACATGAAGTGTCCACGCTTTCCACATTTAGCACAACCAAGACCTCGCTGGGGGCACTCTTCTCTACTATGACCGATCCTGCTACACACATAACACGTGACGTCGTCTGGATTACATAATCCCATATGTGATTTTCTGCACCTCTTGCAGAATCGTGGTTCATTTGTAAGCGAGTAAGCTTGAGCTTTCTGTGGCGAACTGTATTGCTGAGATTGTTGGGATTGCTGGGACTGAGACTTGTTTGGCTTAAAGAATCTGCCGAATCTTTGCTTCTTTGGGGGAGATGGACAAGTCGGGTTCGTTGATGGAGCGTAGAGTTGATCGCCGTACTCTAAATATCCCCTCTCAATCTGGCTTGCCGCTTCAACCATTTCGAGATAAGAATTATACTTTATCGCGCTCATTGGGTGTCGATATCTCGGGTTAAGCTCTCCACGAAATCGGTTCATCTTTCTTTCTTCAGTAGCTACTTGATAGGAAGAATATCCACAGAGCCGTGAGAATTCGTGCTCGTACTCGTCTACAATCTTGGTTCCCTGAGTTAATTGCATGAACTGAACCTCCATTTTGTATTGTTGATCAGCAGGACAATATTTTGCATTGAACATTTCAAGAAACTGGTCCCATTCTAAAGTGTGGATGACCTCCTCGCCATTAACACTTCTCTGGGTCTTCCACAAAGCACGGGCAGCACCCACGAACAGAGCAGATGCATAACTCACTTTCTTAGACTCCAAGCAATCGGAGATTCTGAAGATTTCTTCAGTATGGCTTATCCAATCCATCGCCTGAATTTGGTTGACTGTACCCTCGAAGTTAAGGGCACCGCTGGCTTTAAAATCCTTGAACTTACAGCCTTTCGGTTGCTCAATTTGGGCATTCGGGGTAGAGTTATCAGAATCAGATTCATTATTTTGGATTTGTTTATCTTTTCTCTTATTCTTTTTGTCAGCACGTCTTTTTGCTTCGGCCTCATCTCTAGCCTGAAGCTGTTCTTGCATATTCTTGTTTTGTTGTTCAGTATGTTGAGCTAATAGTTGTTGCATCATTTCAAACATTTGTTGTGGGGTCATGTTGTTGGGAATATCACCTGATCCTGACATCTTTACTGAAATTTAAAATCATATAACTAATCAGTTTATAGACTTAGATCTATGTACCCTTTTCCCATTCTAACAGTCTGTACATCCTATCTCAGTTCAAACCACCTAAATGATCGATACATATGTATTGCTTCAGTTTGAGACCAAGTATTACACAAGTAATACTTGATTCACTCAAACTATGGGCTCTGATACCATCCTGTGAAGACCTCCCCTTACGGGGCAGTCCTCAGAGTCTAGGTCCCACATCTTGCAACACGATATCAATCATAACTAAGATAGAGTAATTTAAGTTACGGAATTTCAGATTACAAGTACAAACATTAGGATAAGTTTAATACAATTTTAGTACAAATTACAGTTTTCAAATTAAACTTATAAAGGGTACCAGTCTAATCTACTTCATGTCATCATACAATCAAATCAAATCTACCCAGACCACCACAATTATCATCTGCCAATCAGTACCGAAGAGTTTGTTGAGTAGTGGTCTATAGAATACTTCAATCTTGATCTTGTATGACCTAAGAACTAGGTCCGGCAGGTGACTTTCCTTTATCTTTTCCTATAAAAGGTCAAATAGCAACTGTAAGCATGGCTTAGTGAGAATATAGATTTTCAGATTACATGCATTAATCAAGCGGATCACGGGTCAAAGCGTGATATGTCTGGACTGCCGCTACAATCACTCATGATTGAGACATAGAATTCATAGAATTGGATGATATTCAGCCCACGCTCACGCTTTTAGTGGAAGCTATCCACTTATGCTGGGCTAGCTACCAGCGGTCTTCATGGGGGAACATCGGAGTGTCTATACCAAGTTCAATAGAACTGGTGAAGTAGCATGGTCTAGAACAATAGACCGACAAGCTAATCATGCTAAGTTGAATCGATTATGTCAAAGATGCGATCAAAGAGGAAAGCATAGTATTCAAAGTCATGATAGCAGTAATTTCATAGCAATATATGAATTGAAATGTAAATACAATGTCATGCGAAATGATAAGTCAACTAGCTATCATGATCCACAGGGCATCCCCGAACCATGGTGTGCACAGGTCACAATCCAGCTGAACAAGTATGAATGTCAAATAATCTATCATCAACAATATGTCTCAACCGGAAGTCTGTTTCTGTAGTCTTTATCAAGCAGATTTATAATCCACCACCTGAGTTATTCCAGGATTTATCTTTAATCTTGATCTATCTGATATCTGGCTTTTCTTTTCTAATCAGTGACACACTTTCAATATCTTTCAATCTTTAAATCTTTGTTCAGATTTAACTGAACCTGTCCAGAATAATTACCGTATCATATCATTATAAATCTTTGGAATATTAAATGTATTTTATGCCCAAATCTTGTATATGAACATCTCATATTTCGTTTAATATTGCATAGTATTGGTTCTAAATTATATATATCATTAAGCCATAAAAGCATATCCATAAGTTAGTTTATTAGCCTTAATTTCGGATCTTAATAATAACATCCGAATTCGCACCATCAGGGACCGACTCGGCGAGTCGGTTAAGACGACTCGGCGAGTGGAGGTCCGAAATTCAGATCTTCGGCCGAGTTCGTATGCATCCGAAAAGTCTATGGATCCGAGATTATCCATCCGAACTCGGGTCAAAACGGATTTGGATCACATCCGAACTCGGGTCAAACCGAATTTGGATCACATCCGAACTCGGGTCAAACCGAATTCGGATTATATCCGAACTCGGATCTAAATCGAAATTCGGATCCAACACTTATAAAAACTTTTAAGAGAAATTCATGGTGTTCTTGGCGACTCGCCGAGTCACCATAGCGACTCGCCGAGTCGACTTGCAGATTTGCAGGTCGACCCATACGGGTTTTACCAAAAATTCACCAAACTTAAATTTCAATCACATGCAATTGAATCTAAATTTATATTATCAATTTTAGGGTGTTTCTACACTGTTTTCCCTATATTAAACACCTTAAATCATCCAGATTTGTCCAAAATATTGAATTTTCCTCAAGAACATAAAAGTTCATAAAAACTCCGATTTTTGATTATTTTGGATGATTTAAGCTACGATTTCTGTTTCTAAATCATTTATGGGTTTCATTACATGATTTCTAACCAATATTTCAAACATGCAACATAATTTTTACAGATTATAAAACCGAATTTTGTACATTTAAATTCTTAAAAATACAAACTAAAGCTTAGAAATTAGTGTTATTACCTTAATCTTATCTGATTCTTGATAATCTTCAGTTAGATTTGCGAATTTCTTTCTTCAAATTTCGGTTCCAGCAGATTTTTAGAGTGAGATTGAGAGAGAATTTTGAATGTTGCAAGATGAAATAAATGAAGAAATAAAGATTTTGGATCTTTTATTTCTAAACTTTCAAATGTTGACATATTTAGTCCCTCAACATCAGATTTTCATTTATAAAGATTTTGTCTTCATTTTTTTATCATTTCTAATATAACTTATCTTAATTAAATATTTTCATTACTTAATTAAAATTACAATACAAATATATAATAAAATTACATTATTGAATCAAAACAGAAATTAACGTTAAGTAAAAAGCTAGGTTGTTACAATTTAGTACCATACAAATAATGTCGCCAGATTTTCATGGCGAAAGTGACTGCATCGAGTTCTAGGTCATGTGTCAGATGACTTTTCTCATAATCTTCCAGCTGTCTCGATGCATAAGCTATCACTTTTTTTCATTGCGTAAACACGCAACCCGATCCATTTATCGAGACATCGTTATAAACGGAAAAATCTTCGTTTCCTTCAGGTAGCGCAAGCACTGGCACATTGGTTAGACGACTCTTCAAAGTCTGAAATGCCTCTTCTTGTGGTTCTTTACACAAAAATTATAAGACCCAGATTTCTTAGAGGTCTTATGACTAGGTCTAGTAGCAAAGCAATATCAATCACGAAACTAAGATATGATTAATTATGAGAAAATAAAAGTCATTACGGTTAAAGTAAGAAATCAGATAACAAGGGTACAATCTCTATTCTATTACATCAAAGTTCATATTATAACTATACCAGCCGCCCAAAGCTCTAATCACCAATCAAGTATCAAAAGGTGTTGGAACATGAAGTGTGCAACTTCAAGCTCTTTCTCAGTTTGACCTATGAACTATGTCCAGCAAGCCCTTTGCCTTTACCTGAAAACAATGCAACAACTGAGGTAAGCTTAACTGCTTAGTGAGTATGTAGAATTCAACACTTTAACATGCAACTACGAATGTGTGCACTATCGTTGATGCACTGCACTAGGCGCATGCACAGCTCAATTGTAACATCCCTACTTTTTAATCACTTGTAATTTGAAATTTAAGACTCAATATAATGCATTAATGGAATTATTATTTCGGTTTCATTCACAATTTAAATATAAGACATGATGAAGAGAAATCCTCATGGTTGTTTTCTGAGCAAACATAACCATGAGAAACCGACTCGGACACTTAAAATATTAAAATTGGGAGAATACGATTTTAAGGGGTGTAATTTGCAATTGTGGCATAACAACAAATAAAAAAGGAAAATAACCCTTGATTTTTACAATCTCTCTCCCTCATCATCACCGTGTTTCTCCCCTTCTCTCTCTAAACTCACGGGTTTCATCAAGAACACACAAAATCATCAAATTGAAGTGCAAAAAGTTGGATTTAAGTTGCAAACAAGGAACTAAAGCTACTGCAAACAACGATTTGACTTAAGATTTACTCTAAGCTTCGAAAGATTTTGTTTTTGTGTTCGGTTTTGTGAATAATCGAATCACAGATTGTGACTGGAAATGTTAATGCATGTTAAATGTTCTTAAGGATTTGTTTAAACCGAGTAATAGTGATGTTGCATACCAGATTTCAGGTTCTAATTGACACTCTAAATATGATTTTGAAATCATGTGTGTGTTTTAGTGTGTGTGTTCATCGATAAGTGATGAAAAATGGACTGAGTTGGTATATTTAAGTTATGCTTGTTGTAATAAAGTGTTAAAAAGAGTACAAAAAGTTATATCAATAGTTTTGAGTTACAAACATGCATAAAATGGAAAAAATTGAAATCTGGAAAATTTTAGAAAAATACAAGTATGAAATTCGGATCTAAAGAACACAATTCGGTTCATCCGAATTTCGGACCTACTTACATCTCGGATCCATCTGAACTCGGACCACATACGAATTTCGAACCACAAGCAATCTCAGATGGAAAAACCACAGAAAAATCAATAAGTGATAATGCCAATATCGGATCAACTGTTCATCCGAATTTCTGATCGACTATTCATCCTAATTTCGGATGAGGTCACAAACATAAATTACTAAGGATGGACCTCGGACCATCCGGATTTTGGTTCATCCGAAATTCGGATGTGGTCTGAATTTCAATTCAGTTTTACTTAAATGTTCAGAATCAAGTTTTAAGCAATTGCTGACACTAATTCACAATTACACTGACATAACAGGATCTTTGTGGTGTTGTTTAACACACATTGATTCAGAGACAAGTTAGATTGTATAAACCACTGTGAGTAATAGATTATTATTCGAACATTTATTGTCTTTGCATTCACATTTTACATTACAATGACATGTTCACATTGTTCAATATACATCAATTGGCACTCATGTATGATTCATTATTATGATGCACGCTCGTACTTGACATGTGGAAAACATGTAGCCAGCGTTCAATTGAAAGTTCATCTTTTTATTCATGCTTGCACAACATGATAATTACTTCACAATCTGATGCGACCTGGACTGGGGCTGACAGCAGGCCACTGTCGGGGACTGATCATCAATTTACATAGCTGGTCAAGTTCGGCACATCCCCGATCAGCATTTTGAGCTGCCAACCCCATGCTTGCGCTGCATGGTTTTCCATTGTAATGGGGCTTACACTGCCCATTTTCACACTAAAGTTTTTGATGAAATATCTGTTGAATTATAATCTGTTATCTCACTAAGCATTGGCTTACCAGTTGACTTTCAATATTATCGGGCAAAGTCAAAGGTGTAGCTGGACCTTCTTCCTAGACAATCCATTTCATATCTTGGTGTCCTTAGAAGCTAATTCGTACATGGACGATGTGGCTTTGGGGCTGGGATTTCATGACTTTAAAACAATTTATGATGTTGTAATAGTTAGACAATATCACTGTAGACAAATACATTTCTTGCTTTACTGTGGAACTGCTTAAATCTAAATTATGTCATCAATTTTAATTATCATGTTAATCATTGGGTGGTGTGTTGATCCTGGTGATTCCAATTATATCATTAAAATATTAGGACGTTTCAGTTTGGTATCAGAGCAATAGTTTGTGGTTTCAAGCGTCCGCGAGGACTTGGACTCAAACTTAGGTTATGATATTAGATTGGACTCCTAGGAAATGATTTGAACTAAGATAGGATTGACCTGCACACGGGGACAAATAAAGGGTAACTGTGAACATTAGGACTCAGAAATAAATGTTCTAAATATTAAATGTTATATTTCAGATCATGTCAGGAGACGATATGACTCCCCAACAGATGTTCCAGATGATGCAAGGTCTCATAGAACAGAATAACGAATTACAAGCCAAAAGAATGGCTGAGCAGGCTCAGTCATTTGCGGATAAATTAAGGCCAGAGATGAGGCTGAAGCAAAACGTAAAGCTGACAAAAGAAAGACTAAGGAACAACAATAGGGAGATCAAGAAGAAAGACAAGAAGACACTGGGTCTTCTAACAAGGCAAGGGGGTGTAGGTTTAAGGACTATAAAAGTAACGGAGCTGTTTGTTTTGATGGAACTGGAGATGCCGTGACGGCACTGGAGTGGATAACCACCACAAAAAACCTTTCCGAATCAGCGACTACGCTGAAAAGGACATGGTCAACTTTGTGACTGGAATGTTTGCAAGAGACGCAATTATGTGGAGTGATGCCATGACAAATGTGTTTACGATGGAGGTAGGGTCACACATGTCCTGGAACGAGTTCAAGGAAGTATTCTTTCATCAATACTGTCCGGCCGACGAGAAGCGATGTCTCGAGGCCAAATTTCCGAATCTGACTCAAGGAACAAAGACAGTTACACAATATGATGTCGAGGTCACCCTATTAAGTTTGTTTTCACCCCATCAAGTTGACACAGAAGAGAGAGAGATATCCCGATTTGAGGCCAGTTTAGATTATGAAATTCGCTGAACCATGAGTGGGGTTCGGTATACAACTCATACTGGTTTGTTGGAGGCTGCTCGAAATGTGGCGAAGATTGTTTTGTTATCTGGGTATGTCATAGGGTCAACCGCCGCAGTACCGACTCAACCGTCGCCGCCAAAAAGGCAACGGGAGTCTGGATCATCCCGATCCTCTCCGCAATCAAATCAACCATCTTCTTCGCCAAAGAAGGGAAAGGCCTATTCGGCCAATACTGAAAAGAGAGACTGCAGGATGTGCAGGAAAGCGGACTCTGGAGAGTGCAAAACTCAAGATGTGAACTTCTTTTGTAGTGGGCAGAAGTTCCATCACTGGGATTATTGTCCTCGAAAAGGCGATACATGGAACAACTGCCACAGGCTTGGCCACTTTGCCAAGGACTGCCCAAGACCTCCAAGGGATCAGAGTAATCAGCAATAAACAAAAAGATCTTCTGTAGCTTCCACTGCTCGCAGGGATCAATCACAAAGGGCTCCAACTAGGGCTTCCAAGATCACAGCTGAGGAAGCAAAAGATGACCCGGAGGTGGTCATTGGTACGTTCTTTGTTAATTCCATTCCTACATGAATTCTATTTCATTCCGGAGCCAACCGTTCGTTTGTCTCCACTTCATTTGCTCTTCAACTTAACATGCCTACATCCGACTTGCAATTTGTGCTTGACATTAAAACTGCTAGAAATATGTTAGAAAAAGCTGATAAAGTATATAGGAATTGCACATTGCTTATAGAGGACGTAGTGTTCAATTTACATTTAATTCCTATGGAGTTTGGGTAATTTGATGTCATAGTGGGAATGGACTAGTTGGTTCACAACAAGGCTCAAATTGTTTGCAAGAAGGGAATGATTAAGATTACCACTGCTAAGGTACGAGACATTTGTATTTTCGGTGACAGACACAAAGGCGACTTATGCCTTATCTCTATAGCAAAAGCTAGAAAGCACGTTGCCAAACGTTATTCTGCTTATCTAGCCTACCCTGTCGATGCAAAGGCTGAAGTTCAATCGCTCTCTACCGTTCTAGTTGTTTCCTAATTTCCAGATGTCTTTCCTGAAGATATCTCGGGATTGCCACCTAATCGTCAAGTGGAATTCCATATCGATCTCATTCCCGGAGCTACTCCAATAGCAAAGGCTCCCTATCGTTTAGCCCGTGCAGAAATGGAGGAAATGATGAAATAGTTACGGGAGCTACTTGACAAAGTCTTTATCCGCCCAAGCTCATCTCCTTCAGGTGCTCCTGTTCTGTCTGTTAAAAAGAAGGATGACACATTGCGTAAGTGCATCGACTACCGAGAAGTCAATAAAGTTACAATTAAGAATAAATACCCATTGCCCCAGATTGATGATCTCTTCGACCAGTTACAAGGCACAAGTTACTTCTCGAACATTGATCTTTGATCGGGTTATCATCAGCTTTAAGTCCACCAAGACGATATTCTAAAAACGGCTTTCAGAACTCGTTACGGACACTACAAGTTTCTGGTGATGCCGTTCGGTCTTACGAATGTGTCGGCTGCTTACATGGATCTCATGAATAGAGTCTCCCGGCCAATGCTCGACAAATCTATCATCGTGCTCATCGATGACATTCTTATCTATTCGAAGACCAAAGAGGATCATGCTACACATCTGAGAGAATTGCAAGAGTTGTTGCGCAAAGAGCGACTTTATGCCAAATTCTCAAAATATGAATTCTTGTTGAGGCAGGTACGTCTCAACATTCGAAACAATTTCTTGATCCTTATACTCAATTATAAACTTTTTGTTAACTTGTTCCTCCTAAACATACAATTCAGATCCAATTCTTGGGGCACAAGATATCTGCTGCTGGCATTGCTGTTCATCCAGCAAAGATCGAGGCCATCCAGAACTGGGAATCACCTCGTAATGCCTCTGAGGTCCGCAGTTTTCTCGGATTGGCTGGTTACTACCGCCGATTCATAAAAGACTTCTCCAAAATCGCCGTTCCTCTTACCAAGTTGACTCGCAAGAATACAACTTTATTTTTGAAAGAAGAACAGCAAGCGGATTTTGATAACTTAAAGAAGTTGCTAAGTGAAGCACCTGTTTTAGCCCTACCTGAAGGGAACGAATACTTTGTAGTATACACCGATGCATCAGGCAAGGGTTTGGGAGCAGTGCTGATGCAAAGAGGAAATGTCATAGCATACGCTTCTAGACAGCTCAAACCACACGAGAAGGACTACTCTACTCATGACCTAGAGCTAACTGTTGTGACTTTCTCTCTCAAACTATGGAGGCATTACTTGTATGGAACCAAGTGTCAGCTCTACACCGACCACATAAGTTTGAAGCATATATTCAGTTAGAAGGACTTGAATATGAGACAGAGAAGGTCTATGGAGCTGATCAAAGATTACGACTGCAAAATCTTATACCATCCGGGGAAGGCCAACATGGAGGCTGATGCCCTAAGTAGAAAAGCGTATTGCAAGGCGTACTGTTATGCCTTGACTTCCATGATACGGACATCAACAATCATAGATGATGTAAGGGCTGCTCAATTGCAGGTCTTTAAGGCAGTAAATATCAAGAACGAAGATGTCAGGATTCAATTACCAATTATGCAAGATGACGGAACCGGACTCAAAGGTGTATCCGGCAGAATATGGGTTCCTAAGTTCGGGAATATACGAGATGTGATTCTTGAAGAAGCTCACCAATCCAAGTTCTCAATTAATCCTGGTAGCCCAAAAATGTACAACGATTTGAAAGCAGATTTCTGGTGACCAGGGTTTTAAGAGAGATGTCGGTCAATATGTTGAGAAATGCTGAACTTGTCATCTAGTCGAATTAGAGCACCAACAACCATATGGTAGTATGCAACCTCTTCCTATCCTAGATGGGAAGTGGGACCATATTACTATGGACTTCATAACGAATCTGCTCATTTCATACCCATCAAAGAAACTTATTGGATCGTCTTGCCCAGATCTACATGAATGAAATTGTCACAAGACACGGTGTTCCTAAGTCTATTGTTTCTGACCGAGACAGTAGATGCACTTCTAACTTCTGCACTGCTCTGCAAAACGGTCTTGGTTCTCGTATTGCAATGAGTACTGCATATAGACCTCAATCCGATAGACAAAGCGAAAGAACAATTTTTACTTTGGAAGACAGGCTAAGAGCCCGTGGTGCGACTAGCACCTCCATCGCCATTTACGGTGCTAATTCTGTTGGTTTCGTAGATGGCTATAGCTGCTGCCACTCGTTATGCGACCAGTTGTTCTATCTCAGCAGTGTTCATAGCTCTCTTTGGCGGCATTATCTTAAAGTTTAAAGAAAAGAGCATAGTGTAAGAAGTTGAGTCTTAAAGATTTAATTTTTTCTTAAGGCGCAGTTCTATAATCATCAAACACAAATTCATAAATAACTTGCAATTTCCATTAATCATTCGTAATTTTCTTACATTGGGGCGGGTTATTACTCGAAAATTTTAAGTCCTACACTATTACATAATAATTTCCTATCATTACAAATATAGATGGGGGGTACTTGGTGTGGGAGGGATCGGGGGTCTCTCCCTTTTCCAATGCATTGAGGCACTGAGTTAACTCCTCATTACGGGCCTCGCTCTCGGCTAATCGTTGCCGAAGCTCATCTAGCCCGGCCTGTTGCATGGCCACGGCGTGCTGGTTAGCCCAGTATAGGTTGGAGTTTTGCAACTCCTCCCGTTCTAAACGTGCTGTCATCTCTCCAATGTCTTGGTTAAGCAACCGAATCTGGAGGTCGTGCCTTGAAGACCGTGCTACCAAGAATGGTATGGTCTGTTCGGCGGGTTCTTGGGTGAGTGATGGGGTAGGTGCGGAGGATGGCCCTCCGATCTCAAAGGGGGAGGGGATTCCCTCCTCCCGCCTCCATTCTTGGAGGGTCTTGGGCATCCAACCCCACATTCGGGCGTTTTCCCGTCGTTTTGGTGGTGAACTTGGTTGTGGTGCCGGTAAGGGGATAGACTCCTGTCTTGGTATGAAAAATCTTTTACGGGCCGTGAACTTCATCCGAGGTCCCGTGTGGCGAGATGGTACAGGTGGGGGATATGGGATGTAAAAGGGGCTACTGGGGATGGTGGGTCCTCTCCCGATGGTTCTCTCCATCCGCTGGAGGATTTGTCTTCCTCCATGGGTTCCTCCTCTTCTGACTCTTCCATGGGTTCCTCGTCTTCCGAGGGGTCTTCCTCCTCAGTTGGGTCCTCCTTGGTGAACACCTCTGGGTTGTATCGGCTGGTGGGGGTATGCTCATCTTCCGAGTCAGACAAAATGATTACAATTTGGTTTGATATGATGTTGTTATCAAGGTCCATTTATAGTCTTTTAGTTAGTTACAAAATATTTTCAAAAATCAGTAAAACTTAAGTGCAGTTATAGTCTAGGATACTAATGCAACCTAGTTCACTATAACTATGGCTTTGATCACAATCTGTCACCAAGGTTGGCAACGAAGCATGACGTCGCAGAAGCGTAACCATAGTCATAACGAACAACCTCTATATGGACATCGATATAACTTCAAAATATAAAAATGTTTTACAATACCCGAAATGATAAAGTGTAGTTCGCAAAATACAGAGATTTAAATGTATAATTATATTAACCGAAATAATGCAAATAAATCTCCGAGAGTTTGAAAAAGAATGCGACTCCAAAAGTACGGAAGCTTGAAAATACTTCCGATGCGATGCACTTGCCTTAATCTAATGAAAATACATGCTAAAATACGTCAACAAAATTGTTGGTGAGCTCATAGGTTTACGCGAAAAGACCAATTGTATGGACATGATCAGATGAGTTGAATTTATAAAGCATAAATTCCATGTATGTATTACATAAACCATCATGCATCTGAAGCTTAATTAAATGAGTTTGCCATGTGCAGTATTCCCATACATAATACCGTGTGTTGAATATATATGCATCCTGCCGTTAGCCGATTAAGACTAACCTGAATGGGGGACATGACTCCCGATAGATCTATCCACAATATATTCGCGCTTAAAAATAAATGAAAATCAACGGTTCATGATTTGAGGGCTGATGGATCCACACCTGTAATACATTTAGGAAATAAACAGTTTTGATGTTCATATGAAAACAATGCATGTATTTCCACCCCCAATAGATAGTGAAAATAGGGGCCATGAAGACTCACCGAGCGTGCGATGACAAAATATGCGCAAAAATGCAAGTTTACGTTCTTTGATGGGTGATGCACCAGATGTGTTTAACCGAGTCCTAAATGATAATAGGGACTTAATAACTGTCATATATGATGATATGTATATTTATAGGTTTTTATGTCTTTAATCACCCAACATTACAAGTTTATAAATAAAACCCACTTAAAACGTCAAGTTTATATATATATATATATATAATTTTCCAGCTTTTTGAAGGTTTTTCGGCCTACTTTGAGGCTGTTTTTGACCAAGCTCCAAAACGATTTAGGCTTTGATTTTTTTGGACATTAAACTACTGTATACAAATAATTTTTGAAGTCAAGAACGGCCATTTTTCGAGGTGTTTAGGTTGGGGAAAAAGCTCGTTAAAAACCCTATGTAGGCCATTTTTAAGCTGTCAAACTTTCAGGATCCCAAATAATATATGGGGGTCTTAAACTCAATAATAAATTATGAAAACTTCCATATTTTTAGTTAAGACATAGACATAACTTTTGAGACAAGAATCAACTCATTTTGTTAAGTTATGAATTAGTTATGATTTTTCAAAGTTGATGCAACAATTCTGCCGAAATTCGGTATTTCATAAACTTGAAATAACTAGTGATTCTTGTTGTTTATTCAAAGACTACTTGTATAAAAGTTATAAAACATATTTATATATCTTGTTTTCATAATATTTACACTTTCATGAGGTGTTTATATATTTATAAACACATTTGAAGAAAACAAGTTAAAAACAAAACTAGAGATTTATAAACTTGAGTTTTTATGCAACTTGTTGTTGTTGGTGATTATATATATTATGCAAGACTTATATAAACATTAATATGAGATATAATAGGTTAATTATTACTTTCTTTAATGTTTTAGAAGAATGAAATCAAGTTGAAGTTGAAACTCTTGCAAAAGTTGCACCAAGAACACTTCAAAATATGAAGAACACTTGAAATTCTTCAAGAACACCAAAAATTGAAGGGTTTTTGGCTTTGGGAGACCTTTGGCCGGTTTTTGAAGACAGAAAAGAGGGGTTTTGGTGTAATTAAAATGAACGGAAGTGTTCTCTAGTTATAGGGAAAATTGGTTCTTGAAAAGATGGTGAAATGATGAAAATAGTGTGAGATCTTGGATGAATTGAAAGAAGAGGATTTGATTGTGATTTGTTGAGTAAAAAAAAATATCCAAGGTCCTTTTTGTACCCTCTATGGCCAGCCCTATATGGGTGTATTTCAATGTATTTTTATTTTTAATTTTTTGTGTAAAAATATTTAGAAATGTATTATTGTATTTCCCTTTTTTTGTAGATTCATAAATATTTTTGGATGCATTGTTTTAATGAATTATTTTAGTCTTGCATAATTAATGTTAAGTAAGTTTATTAGTATATGATTAGTGTCACTAATCATAATTTATTTATGTACTTAGTTGTATTAATCCATCATATCATAAATCGATCGGATTAATTGGTTTCCCGATTCATCGCACCGATGAATTTGATTTCAATTGAGTTGAATTTCTTCGTGAACATTGTTAATCACTTTGATTATTTGCTAATGACCATCGATTAGGTTATAATTAGCTATTAAATACTGATTTGGTCATAGTTGCTAACCTGGTTTAATGCCGGATGTTACAGTAGTCTCGTGAATGATCTCCGGGCCAGTGATTTGTCTATCCCCTAATTCAGCCCAACAAATTGGCGATCGACACTTTCGCCTGTAAAGTGCCTCAAATGGAGCTGCTTTAATGCTCGAGTGATAGCTATTGTTGTAGGAGAACTCGACTAATGATATATCTCTGTCCCAACTTTTGCCAAAGTTAATCACACATGCCCTTAGCATATCCTCTAATGTTTGAATGATCCTTTCACTTTGACCATCAGTTTGTGGACAGTAAGTTGTAATCATATCTAAGTGCGTACCCAAAGCCTTTTGCAATGATTGCCAAAATCTTGATGTGAACCGACTGTCTCTATCTAATATAATATATACGGGGACTCCATGCCTTGAGACAACTTCTTTAAGATAGATTCGGGTTGACTTATCCATCTTATCAGTCTCCTTGATCTGCAAGAAGTGTGCTGTCTTGGTGAGTCGATCCACAATCACCCAAACGGTGTCATAACCACAAGAAGTTTTCAGCAACTTTTGGATGAAGTCTATGGTTATTTTCTCCCACCTCCACTGGGGTATATCCGGTTGAACCAACAGTCATGATGGTTTCTGGTGCTCAGCCTTAACTTTCGAACACGTTAAGCACTTGCTGATGTACGTAGCAATGTCAGCCTTCATGTTGGCCACCAGTACATTTCTTTAAGGTCATGATACATCTTATCTGATCCTGGGTGAATAGCATATCTTGTCTTATGCCCTTCATCCATGACCAGCTTCCTCAACCCTCCGAATTTTGGTAGCCAAATTCTATTCATGAAGTACCGGCATCCATCGTTCTTGATTTCAAACTGCTTATCCATTCCTCTCAAGGTTTCATCCAGCAGGTTTCCCTCCTAGACTGCTTCCTCCTGTGCCTTGCGGATTTGAGAGTTCAGGTTTGACTGTATAGTCATGACCAAAGCTTGGACTCTCGAGGGCTTCACCCGTTCCTTTCGACTTAAGGCATCAGCTACAGCATTTGCCTTGCCCGGATGATACATCTCTTGCAGTCGTAATCGCTAAGCAGCTCAACCCAGCGTCATTCCCTCATGTTTTAACTACTTTTGGTTCAGAATATGTTGAAGGCTCTTGTGGTCTGTAAAGACTTTGCACTTATACCGTAAAGGTAGTGCCTCCATATCTTAAGAGCAAATACCACAGCTCCAAGCTCCAGGTCTTGAGTCATGTAGTTTACCTCATGAACTTTAATTTGCCGCGATGCATAAGCGATCACCTTGTCTCTATGCATTAACACACAACCCAATCAATTGTGTCAGGCATTGTAGTAAACCACAAAATCATCTGTTCCTTCCGGTAAGTACAGATTAGGTGCACTACACAATGTTTGCTTTAATAGTCCGAATGCCGTTTCCTGATCTTCACCCCAAATATATTTCACGTCCTTACAAGTCAATTCCGTTAAAGAACCAGCTATCTTTGGGAGGTTCTCAATAAATCGCCTATAATAACCGGCAAGACCTAAGAACTGGCGGATTTCCGTGGGAGTTCTAGTGGTTGCCCAGTTCTTAATGACCTCGATTTTTGATGGATCCACTTGTATTCCCTGGCTGTTGATTACGTGCCCAAGGAATTTCATTTCTCGCAGCCAAAATTCGCACTTGAAAAACTTGGCGTATAGCTGTTCTTTCTCTAGAAGCTCCAAAATTAACTTCAGATGCTGCTCATGCTCTTCTTTGCTTCGGGAGTAGATAAGGATATCATCTATGAACACAATCACGAACTTGCCCATATACGGTTTACACACCCGATTCATAATGTCCATGAATACGGTTGGTGCGTTGGTCAAACCGAATGGCATCACCTGAAAGTCGTAGTGACCATAACGGCCCCAGTATCAAACAACACATAACCATACATATCATTAAGAAGGAATGTACCCGTTACTACATTGGGGTCTTGACGAGCGTCGCCTGCTCCCAATACAAAAGTTCCCTCTTGAGCTCCACCATTGTTGTTTAACTTTGGGCAGTTCTTCTTGAAATGTCGGGCGTTTCCTGTCAGGATCTGAATGTAACTACCTAAGATTAACTGGTTTGAATTGATTAGAGTATAAACCAATAATCTTGTATTGAACAAAGTCCAATTAAGGAGTTTGCGGAATAACACTTAATTGTTTTAAGAAAAACTTTCAGAAACAATAACAAATAAATATAATTGAATAAACAAAATTGCATGTATCACCTCTAATCTGTTTGATTAGATGAAGAACACAAATTGTTCTTAGGGTTTTACAACCTTAGAGGCTTATGAAAAACTTAAACAAAAAGCAATTACAAACTTGAACGTGCAGAAACTTAATACAATAGAAAAACCTATTCTATGTATTTATAATGCTTTCTGATTTGTTTCCTTGAAGGACTCTGACTTCTCTGATAGTAGATATGCTGGAATCTTCATGTAAATATCTCTTCCTGAATATCAGCACTTTCTGTTTATGAAACTGTTGAGCAGCTTGAATCACTAAGCAGCTTGAACATAGCAGCTTGAATGAATTTACTCTGGCAGCTTGAACTTTAATACTAGCAGCTCGAACTTCTTCAACTAACAGCATGAACTTTGTACTTACATAGAAAATCTACTAACAGTCTGAGAAATCTAACTAACAGCTTGAACTACTTAGAATATTTCCCAACAATCTCCCCCTAACTTAAATTCTTTACATAAGACTTTAAGTTCTATACAAATAAGGAAATAAAACTAAGCAAAACTGTTATTTACAAACCAAGGCTTCCAAAAACTTACAACTGTGCAAGTTTCTGATTGACTGCCTTCAAAAATTCTTTCTTTAGATCTTCTCTATCACAATATATTTTCACTGATCTCATCTGAAGTAACAAAGCCTTTGGAAGATCATAAAATTCAAAATTGAAGTACATACCGGATCCATTTGCAAATTTGAATATGTAAGTCTTTGATTTGACAAACAGATCAACTTGTGCAATCTTCATCTCCTTGGCATCTTCTATATCTTTCCTTAGTGACTCAGGATCAAAAATGCTCTTCAGATCTTTGATAGCTTGTTTTACTTGTGGAAGAGAGGATCTAACTTGGGTTACAGACCCAACATGATGCATTCTTGTGAGCTCATCTCTGGTCATCCCTTGAACTATATGCATTAAGCTCTTATACTCTTCCTCAGGACCAGATTCCCTTCTTACTACAAATTGATTTCTTAAGTCAATGTTGTCCATTGGCTTAGTATACCAGTAATTTATAAGAGGTTTTGTGAAGTCATGCTGGTCTAAGGACTTCTCATTATTCATCACCTTCTAAAGTTGATGCTCAAACAGTATCCTTTTAACCTGATCAAGCTTTGCCTGTGAAAATGTATCTGATTGAGGAATAGAGGCAGCAGCTTGAACAGAAGGAGCAGGATCACTCACACCAGCTTGATCATTACTTATACCAGCTTGAACTGATTCTTGTTGACTTTGGACTTCTTGGGAGACTTTGGCTACCTTACGTTTTTCCATCTCTTTGTCATGGATGTCTTGCAGCCTCTCTGTACTCATGGACTGTGCCATCTTCTTTGGAATACTTTTCTATGCTCAGCTTTTGAATGCCCTGTTGGCATTTTCATCTTCCTTTCATTTTGCTTGACCACAAACCCTCTTAGGTAACCACCTAAGGTTTCATCATCTTGCATTGGGACCTGGGTTTGCTGGTCTAAAGCCTGATCTTGTTCTTCTGCTATCTTTCTGGCAATCTCAGCATCATAGGCAATCTGGGCTTCTCTAGAAGAAAATTTGTGCTTTGGAGACTCAATGAGAATACCTTTGCCCTTATCCTTGGTTGCAGAATATGTACCTTGAACAGTACTGATGGGAGCCTGAGTTCCTTCTCTGATAACAACTCCAGTTGTTCTTGTAGGAGCAGCTTGAGTTTCTAGGCTAACAGCTTGAGCAGCTGTTGGGACTGCTAGCCTAGAATCTTGGACTGTTGGAGTAGGAGCTGATGGAGCTACTTGGACTGATGGAGGGATCTCCTGATTCTCCCCCTTTTTGGAAGCATTGGTTTGGTCAGGAGGACCTACAACCTTTGCCAATTGGGTTCGAATCAGTTGCTCTAATTTAATGATATTATTTCCACAGAGGGTGAACCCTTTATGGAGATAATCCATTCTCTGATTTTGAGAAGCTTCTGTCTGTCTGAGTGCAATGATTTGTGCCCCCTGTGCAGCAATAATGGACTGATAGTATTCCAACATTGCTACAACAGGTTGCGGCTGAGGATCCGTTAATAGCATAAGTTGCAGACTAGCCTAAAGATCAGCAAACGAATGTGGTGCTTGTGATCTATCACTGGCAGGAATACCAGAAGTAGAAACCTCTGGGCGCCTCTGTTCTTGGTACTGGGGACTTCCAGATGGTGCTTGCACACCTTCTGTTGCCATGGGTGTGGTCTTATTGATGTTGACCCTGTCCTGTGCCTCTTGTGCAGATGCAACAGTAGTGTCAGCCACAGATTCCATATGGACAATCTCTGTTGAGATGTCCACCTCGAGATTGAGGTTGGGAATGTCCTCAATGGGTGACCTTTGGATATTCTGTGCAGAAGTGTCCTCCTACACAGGGTTGGTTGGCTCTTGTAAGAGGGCTGAGGAGGAAGGAGCTCCTGAACCTCATTTTCTTTTGTATAATATGAGTGGGGATGTGGGTTTAACAATAGGAACAGAAGGCATTTGAGTATCATGAGGAGTGGGTTAGGGTCCTTGGGGTGAAGCAGTAATGTTAGGCTGAGCTTGCTCAGGACCCTCTCCTCTGTTTCTTGGAATGATGCCCAACATTGCAGAACGCAATGGGACATCAACAGACAAAACATTGGCACTTGTTTTTAGAAGCCGTTTTATTGAAGGTAAAGAGTGCCTATGGGAAACATGAATCCTTTTATGTATATTGAAATTACTACAAGTTCTTGCAATAATTTCAGCCAAAAATATAGGATACATCAAAAATTTCCCATGTTTTAGGGCATGATGCCTTAGCATACCCTGAAAAATCATATTAGAAAAATTGAATTGTTGGCCCGTTGATAAACACACTAAGGCAGTGGCTATATTTGATGAAAATTCTGACCAACCAGTTCTTTTTGGGCTTATACATTGCTGAATAATATGTACAAGATACTTCCACTTAGGGGCAAAATTTGTTTTAAAGAAAGTATAAGATTTCAGCAGGTCCCCTATATCCAATATTATGAAGACCATTATGTAAGGCAGTAAGGGATAGGTCTGTTATACCTGAGGCATCTTGAAGATGCAAGTGTTGGCGTATGATCTCCTCAGTGATAGAAACAGTGTTGCCATCAATTTTGGATGTCAAAGATGTGACTCCATTAACGGTTTTGAGGGAGGCATGTTTCCAGAACTGTTCAATATGACAGATGTAGATGGTGGGATTGATATTTAGGGCATGATGGATATGGGAACTTCGAAGGAAGTCCATCATGTCGTGGAATGGTTCAAGATCAGCGTGTTTGAGAGAGTAGGGTAGGCAGTTGTGCTCTTTTACAAACTCCATTGATGATCGATGAATTAGGGTTTCAGTGATGTGCGTGGGAATTGCTCAGAGAATCGAAGAAATGTTGTGGAAGATATTTTGCAACTTGTAGTTACAATAGAACGAAACTGGAACCTTTAAAGGTTTTCAAAATATCTGAACCCACGCACATACTTATGGAAATTACCAGATTACCCTGCACACTTTGACAGATCAAGTGAAACAACTAACAGTCCGAGAAAATGAACTAGCAGCTTGAGAAAATACTCAAGATGTTAGTTGAAAATTAAGCAACTGCTAATGAAACAGTGACTCCCCCTTAATCAAGCATATGTATAATTTTCATGGAATAAGAGAGAATAAAGAAAAACAAATTAATCAATATTAACCATGTCAATATTTGATACTAGGAAGGTGAATCTTCCAAATGGTTTTGTAAATAGATCAGCTAACTGATCATCAGTATGAATTTTGGTAACTTCGATTAATTTCTTCTCATTACAGTCCCTTATAAAATGAAATCTAATGTCTATATGCTTGGTTTTGGGAAATTTCACTGGATTTTGCACAATGCTAATTGCACTTGAGTTGTCAATGTAAATGGGAGTGGATAGGAAATTTTTACCATAGTCTCTCAGTTGATTTTGAATCGACATCACTTGGGAGCAGCAACTTGCAGCTGCTACATATTTTGCTTCAGTAGATGAAGTGGAGACAGTTGTTTGCTTTTTGCACTGCCAAGAGACCAATCTAGCTCCCAGATATTGACATCCACCAGTTGTGGATTTTCTGTCAATGTTGCATCCTCCATAATCACTGTCAGAATAGGCTGTTAATTCCAGAGGAGAGTCTTTACGATACCAGAGGCCCAAATGTGGTTGGCCTCTGAGATATCTAAAGATTCTCTTAACAGCAACCAGATGGGACTCCTTTGGACAACATTGAAACCTGGCACAAACACAAACAGCAAACATAATATCAGGTCTAGAAGATGTTAGATACACAAGAGATCCTATAAGGGATCTGTATAGATGAATGTCCACATCTATTCCATCTTTGTCCGTATGAAGCTGCTTGTGAGGATCCATTGGAGTACTTGCAACTTTGGTATCTTTGTACCCAAACTTTTCCAGTATGTCTTTAACATACTTTGATTGACCTATGAAGAGTCCAGTGGGCTTCTGCTTGACCTGCAATCCTAGAAAGAAGTTGAGTTCTCCCATTGAACTCATTTGAAACTTTTTGTGCATCAAAGCCTCAAACTCTTTGCATAGGCTGTCATTGGTTGACCCAAAGATAATATCATCAACGTATATCTGTACAAGCAGAATCTCAGATTTGATGGACTTTGTGAATAATGTTTTTTCCAGAGTACCTCTCTTGAATCCATTCTGTAAAAGGTATGATGACAAAGTGTCATACCATGCTCTAGGGGCTTGGTGGAGTCCATAGAGGGCCATCTCTAGTTTGTAGACTCTGTCTGGATACTTGTAGTCCTCAAATCCAGGAGGTTGACACACATAAACCTGTTCTTCAATTGTGCCATACAGAAAAGCAGACATCACATCCATTTGATACACGTTGAACCCTTTGAAGCATGCATAAGCTAGGAACAGTCTGATGGCTTCAATTCTTGCCACTGGAGCAAAGACATCATCATAGTCTATTCCTTCCTCTTGAGTGTACCCTTCTGCTACTAGTCTTGCTTTGTTCTTGATGACTATCCCTCTCTCATCCTTTTTGTTTCTGAACACCCATCTTGTACCAATGGCTCTCTTTCCTTTAGGAAGATCAACTAGTGTCCATAAATTCTGAATCTTGAATTGTAGAAGCTCTTCCTGCATTGCCTCAATCCAAGATTAATCTTTCAAAGCTTCTGATGCCTTTTTAGGTTCTAGCTGTGACATGAAACAGGCATGTTCAAATGCAGCTAGACTAAATTCAGAAACTACTGGTTCAGCAGCAGTAGTCTCCTTGTGAACAATTGTCCTTGTTTGCACAGGTGTGCGTGGATCACCCATTATTTGATTGAGAGGATGATACTTGTGAACCCTGAGTGTAGGCTCTCTATCTGTCTGGAATGAGGTTCCAAGATTTGTATCATCTCCATCAGCACCAGTTAATGGTTCAGCTTCTGGAACAGCTTGACTAGAATCTGAAACTGTTTCCCTTTGTGTTGGAGCTGTTCTCTCAGGACTTAGGATCTGCACTTCATTGTCTGGATTTGAATTATGTTGATCATTCAGAACCCGTGGAGGGTCACAAGACAGAAGTGGTATAACTGTATATTCATCCCATTTATTTGAATCTGCAACAGTTTGAAACTTTGTGCCAACAGCTTGATTATTTGTGCTACCAGCATGAGAATTTGCGTTGACAGCTTCAATCCCGTTTTCATCAGATTCTGCAGTATACTCAACAAAGCTCAGAGAATTTGTTAGTGAATCTAAATCAAACAACCAATCAGGACCAGTGCCTTTCACATTTGCAGTATTTTCATTAAATTCAACATTGGCACTTTCTTCAATGGTTTTAGACACACTGTTATATACTCTATAGGCTTTGCTTTGATTTGAGTATCCTACAAAGAAACCTTCTTCAGCCTTACTTTCAAACTTCCCTAAGTGAGTCTTAGTGTGAAGAATGGTGCATGGACAGCCAAAAGATTTGAAAAAGGCTATTAAGGGTAGTCTATTACGGAATAACTCATAAGGAGTTTTCCCTTGTGATTGAACAACCTGAACCCTATTTAGAACATAACAGGCTGTATTAACTGCTTCTGCCCAAAAGGTCATTGGCAGTTTTGAATCAGCTAGCATGGTTTTAGCAGCCTCAATTAATGTTCTGCTCTTTCTTTCAGCTACACCATTTTGCAGTGGTGTTCTTGGTGCACTATATTGCCTAGCAATACCTTTGGACTCACAAAAACTGTTTAGAATATGGTTTTTAAACTTAGTTCCATTGTCTGATCTTATCACCTTAACTTTTGAGTTGGATTGGTTTTCTATCCTAAGAATAAATGACTTAACCAGCTCAGCAGTTTCATCTTTAGACCTAAGAAAGTAAACCCAAGTAAATCTGGTGAAATCATCAACAATGACTAAACAGTAAGCCCTTTTATTCAAACTCAAAACAGATGTTGGACCAAATATATCCATATGAATCAGATGAAGAGCAGACGAGATTGAATTTACTTCTTTGGCCTTATGAGAAGTTTTGTGTTGCTTGCCTTTAAGACATGCTACACAATGATCATCACATATGAACTCCTTTTGTGGTAAGCCTCTTAACAAGTTCTTTTTGACTAAAACATTCATGGATTTGAAGTTCATGTGACACATCCTTCTGTGCCAAAGAGCAGACTCATTGGATGATGCTTTGGATGTCAAATAGCTTAAAGTACCTGATTTGGATAAAAGTTTTGTGTCCAAACAGTATACATTGTCCTTTCTTGGTGTTCTTAGTAAAACAAGATTTTCAGGAATTGTGAAATATTTTGAAAGGGCAATGCACTCAGAATCTGTAAAGAGAACAATATTTTGTTTGTCACAGATTTGAGACACACTCAATAACTTATACTTAAGTTGTTCAACATACAAAACATCATTGAAAATCATGTTGCCTGCATTAACAGTACCTTTACCTGTAACCTTACCTCCTTTGGAGTTTCCACCAAATGCAACAAACCCTCCTTCAAAGCCTTTGAAATTTGACAAGCACTCAGAATTGCCTGTCATGTGCCTAGAGCATCCACTGTCCAAATGCCATCTTGTTTTATGTGGTGACCTGTGGTTGCCGTGCACAAATAAAAGGTTAGTTAGTAGTGGAGTAAACCTAAACCAAGTTGGTTTTGGGTTGTCCTTGTGCATCAACATAACTAAACATTGTCTTTTATTTCTTATACTTAGTGAGATCCGCTGATGGATTTTGTGGAGAGTACTTAGTTATCACATGAGGTATCCAGGTGTTTTGTCCACCCTTTTCAATAACAGTCTCAGATTATCCATTACCAGTCCCAATTTTGAACCTAGGAGTCTGAGCTGAGTCCGTAGTGCTAACAGCTTGAGAATTTGCACTAGCAGTCTCAACTTTAGACTTGGCAGTTTCAACATTTGTATCAACAGGTTCACCTGAGTTTTTACCTTTAACACACCATATCTGTTTAAAATTTAGTTTTGGTTTAGCTAAAACCTGTTTTTGGTGTGTGGACTATTTCTTATTTACTTTTGAGAACCTGTGATCAACTGTTTTCATTGGAACTGATGCAGTAGGAGGTTTGGCCTTTGAATTTTTTGAATTTTGAGAGTTTGTCCTTTTATGAATCACAGTCTGTTTTGCAACAGATGGTTTATAAAAGCAATCCCTGGCCAAGTGATTTTTCCTGCCACAATGGAAGCATTTTTTGACTGTTTGAATTGGAGAACCAGTTTTATTGGATAATATCTGCTTCTTGTTCCTTTGATTTCCCCTTACCTGCTGTTGTTTGGGAAACTTTTGGACACCATGCTTTTGGCATGTGCAGATTGGAACATTTTTACCCTTTTTATTATTCTTTGATGAAGATGTCGTGTTACAGTTAGAAGGTACAGAAACATGTGGAGCAGCATTGCATACACTCATCTTCTCCTTTCCTTTCTTATTGGGAATTTGGATTTCTATAGGTGCACTCATTGTTTTGTGTTCTTTCTCAACTTTTGTGCACTCACAGTCTCTATTTTGAATCAGATCTTCTTTAGATTCAGGACTGTTTTCAAGGATAGGATCTACAGTGGTCATACACTCATCTAATGGTTCATTAACAAGCCTATCAGCAACTTCACTCATTGGATGGATGTATTTGTTGTTTTATGGTGGTGGAGTGGCTCTGTATCCTATACCTTCTTTGGGATTTAGTTGAGATTTTACCCTATCTTTAAATTGGACTTCCATTAGGTGTTCCAGCTTTTGATTTGCCAATTTGAAGTTTCCTAGATCTATATTGACAGATTCTAGTTTCTTATTAGCTTCTAACACTTTTTGTTCAGTCTCTTCTAATTTTTTGTTTAGGGATTCTATTTTCTTATTCAGCTCCTTTTTCTCCCACTCATGATATGTTCTATCATGTCCCATTTGAATTTCATTATCCTTGTAGTCATTGATCTGTTTTTCAAGATCTTCTATGGCCTGCATGTATTCATATCTCCTTTCTTCCATCTTAGCTAGAGTTTTACACATGCTTTCATTATGATCTCTGTACTTTTAAAGCATATTTTTGCATGTTTGAGAGCAGAGTTTAGAATTTTCCTCAGATGGTAGTTCAGTGGAGGTGACATTTGATGTTTTTTGCCATTAGAGCTTGATTTTGAAGTTCTTCCTCTGTCTGATCACTCTAGTCAAACACATTGTTTTCTTGAGAGACAAGTGCTTGTGATGATGAAGCCTGATTAGTCTGCTGAGGTCTTGGTGGCTGTTGACCTTGAGATCTGCATTCTCACTTCTACATTTTGAAGCTAAGGCAACACTTTTGATGCAACACATTTAAAAACTGTTGTTTTTTTATTTAAGTCCGGTCTAAAGCAACACATTGACAAAAAGTGTTGCATATAATGATTTAATGCAACACTTTTTTTAAAGTGTTGCCATTTTTATTAAAAGAATGCAACATTTTTCTAAAGTGTTGCAATTTTTACTAAAAATTGCAACATTTGTTTAAAGTGTTGCATATTTCAATAAAAAATGCAACACATTTTTAGAGTGTTGCATTTGTAATGAAAAAAAGCAACACATTTTTAGAGTGTTGCATTTATAATGAAAAAAATGCAACACATTTTAGATTGTTGCATCTATAATGAAAAAAATGCAACACATTTTTAAAAATACATTTTTTTGAGTGTTGTATTTATAATGAAAAAAATATGACGTGTTTTTAAGTGTTAATACTATTTTTTTCTTATTTTGTAATTTTGATTAAAAAATACACATAAAATTCAATGCCTGATTTCTTAGGATTAACAAAATACAAGATTTGATAATACATGTTTTATTTTTTGTATTTAAATTTAGAAGGTAATCAATATTTAGAAATTAATTAAATTTTTTTTAAAAAGGAAAACAATATACAAACAATTTAAAAAAACTTTTACGTATTTTATATATATATATATATATATATATATATATATATATATATATTATTATAAGATAAGATTTAAGTTTTAAATTAATAATTTAATAATTATTATCATCTAGATGAGAATTGAAACCACTTATTTTCATCAAGTTTTCAACTATACGTACGTATCCGGCCCTGACGTCGATCAAAAAAACTTTTCACCTTCACCATCTTCAACCTCTCGATCCCGGCCTCTCCCCCGTCGATCATCATCAGACCACCATTTCTGCAACTGTTCCTCCTCCGGCGACCACCACCTCTTCTGCGCGGCGTTCGATTTCCCATTTTAGAGGTATCCGGCCTTCTCCCTCTGATCGTTCTACTCCTCGATTGATTTCCCAATCCGAGATTTAAATGTGTTCATATTTCTGTTTTCTTTCATGTGTCTAATTCTATTGATCGATTCATAATTACTTGGTCATGGTTATGGAATTGCTTGTTACTGCTATTCTGTTGTGTCTAGTTTAATTAGGCCGACTGTATCTGCTTGGTACTGCTGCTGTGCCTACTTGTTTAATTAGATCGAAACTCACACACATTACACTTAACGATTTACATGTATGTATGTATATTCATATTGTTGTTGCTGCTGTGAGTTTAATTAGATGTATGTATGTATGTGTGTGTGTGTGTGTATATATATGTATGTAACGTAATGTTGATGCTGCTGTGTATTCTCTTCTCTGCACCCTTGTTAGTTACTCAATATTGTATTTTATTTGTATTTGAATGCCCGAATTGAAGCATCATGGTTGAATCAATGTTACTATGTAAAACTGATTTTTTTAAGTTTGAAACAATTTCTACTATGCGGTTAGACCGTTGAAACCCATAGAAAAGCAATTACTACAATAGTCAATTCCCAATCGGAGACCCAAGCCATTTCACATTTGAAAATTGGTTCTCATATAGAAGTTCTTGATGTTTTATTTAATTAAGTACCAAAAACTTGTGTGGACACAAGTATAAACCTGGCTTAATACCAATTATTGGCTCTCATAATGAAAGTACATCTTTGCATTGAGATTTGGATTATATTTAGCCTTAGCACATGCTATTTTATGAACATAGAATTATAACACATGTTACTCCTACTTTGTTGAACACAAATTGTGATTTAGCACCGATTACTTTGTTATTTAGCACCTATTACATTATGAAAACATATTGTGATTTATCATCTACTCTGCTACTGTATTCATATGTGTTAATTTGGATTTCTTAGGATTTAGCTAGACCTCCTGGCGTGTTGGCTTTTGGTTCCATAGTAGGCTTGTGTTCAAATCAATTAGGCTATCACAGCACCGAAAAATGTCACAGCACATTATTAGCCATTCCGTGCCACGTTTAATAAAATGTAGGTGTTGATTTTAAGGGCTAAGTGTGTGTAGAACTCATGCTAGATGTTTAGGGAGTAGCTTGCTATTTTAGGGGTCCATTTGATGCTAAATCAATGGCTGAAAGTATAGAGTTTCAGCACTATAACAACAAAAGACTGCTGCGTTTTTTTGGACTGCACAAACCATATAATGTGTCTAAATATTGTGTGAGTTTAGGAGTCTTGACAGCGTCCTTTTCGGCCTAAATCTGGGACCCCATGTGTAGCCTAAATCTTGGAATTAACACACTTATTATAAGCATTGATCACGCACACACCCCTTTAGGTGCTGCTGCGTTTCCTTCCTGTTAATTCACAGCAGCAGGCTCCTTTATATATATATATATATATATATATATATATATATATATATATATATATATATATATATATATATATATATATATATATATATATATATATATATATATATATATATATATATATATATATCATTGGATCAACAGGGAAGAAGGAGAAATAAATGCCACAATTACTACGTAGTAGACACAATAGAGTGTGCATATATATCTCCGAGTTTAGGGCCCTTTGGCCACCAATGCTGCTGCTGTCAATTGATGACAAACACACATTACCCATCATTTAATCAATACGTTTTATTGTTGAGTTTTGCTACTGATCTTTCTTTTAGTTTTGTTGTCCAAATACACAGACACTACACAAAACACTTAACATATCATATACCATTTTTTCACAGTCCCTTTTGTGACTGTATGCATCCATATGTGTATATATAGATTAGGGAAGTCAACAATAAAAATAGTAGCAACACCATATAAAGATATTCTAATTAGACACAACAAGAACCATACCATACCAGAAGCATAACAATAAAAATAATAACAACACCATATAAAGATATTCTAATTAGACACAACAAGTTACTACTCCATTATTTACCCTAAATCACTAATATCACTACTCCCACATAAGATATTCCCAAAATCCCAAGTAAACTATTTTACAAGTCATGCCCCTTATATATTCTACTTAGTTATAGTTATGCATCTTCTTAATAACAAAAATTATTAATGCAATAGCTCTTTGATACTAACCTCAGGATATTGGAAATTTGGGGAACAACAGAGACTGGATGTATTTACCTAGACAGTTACCTGAGTTTGAAGCTGGAGTTATTGACTTTCTTAATGCTTCATTTGCAAAGGCCGCAAGGGGAAGTCAAATTTGTTGTCCTTGTAAACAATGTCAAAATCATTAGTGGTATCGTAGGGATGAAGTTTTTGATCATTTAAAAGGACAAGGATTTGTAGAGAACTATTATGTGTGGGTTTTCCATGGAGAAGAACCTTCATTAACACGATCTGATACTGTTATGAATGATAACATGCCAAGTATGCATGATGAATTCAGTGAGTTATTGCATGATAGATTTAGAGGTGTTACGGAGGAAACAAGTGGGGTGCAACGAGGTTCAAATGAAGAGGCAAAAAAATTTTATAAGTTGGTGGAAGAGGGGAAGCAAGAGTTATTTCCAGGGTGTAAGAACTTTTCAAAGCTATCTTTTATTTTTAGATTGTTTCTTTACAAGACGCTTCATGGGCTTAGTAACGTGGCATTTGATGATCTCCTGGAACTTTTAAGAGAGATGATTCCTGAGGCAAAACTTCCAACTAATTTTAATCAAGCCAAAAAGATTGTAAGGGATTTAGGGCTTGATTACAAGAAGATACCTGCATGTCCAAATGACTGTATGTTGTTTCGGGAGATATCATGGAATCACTCAAAGCTAATGTAGAAGCTGAAAAAAATGAGTTGGTAGAAATGCGAAGAAAGTTTGATGAGGATCATGAAAGGAAAAAGGCAGAATTAGAAGCTATGCGTAAAGACCTTGATAGTCAACGAGAAAAAATAGTTGAAGATGCACTTCAAAAGCTTGTGCAAAAACTTCCTCCTGATTTTCAACGATTTTTGGCATGAGTTATCTTCTATATATAATACCAGGTACGAAACAAATTAGTGTTATTTTGCCAACTATCCTCTTTTCTCCCCTGTTTTGGGATGCACCTGCACTTATATATATATATATATATGATGAGGTCACTGTGTGATGCTGTTGTTGTGATGAACATGACTACTCATCCGAGACTTACCTGTCTCAGAGTGTGAGGTCTAAATGGACAGTAGCCTTGTAGAGAATTTAGAACCTGGTTTAGCTAAAAAAATGATCATGTAAACCTGCATGTACTGAGCGTGAATGGTGTGTGCGCAATAGATTGAGACCCCGTCACTTGGGCTGTGTATGTAAGCAAAAACTGGACAAATTTCAGCAGCATAATTAAAGAGTTTAGGTCTTAGTGTTGCTGGAAAATTGAGCAATTAATTTGGTATGCATAAAGGTGTGTTCATGTTAGATGTGTGTGCTTAATTTGTAACATTACTTTGCTATTTACCTCCTGTTTCCTCTGTTTTGTGTGCTGAATATGCATGTAAATTGCTTCTGCTAAGAAGGACAGACATGACTACAACACATTTAGGGGGGGTTTAGGACACGAACTAGCAAGGGTTGTGAAGGGGCTGCACATGGGGTCTGAGATTCAGGTCTAAGGGGGCTGTCATGGGGTCAAAAATCCATACACTTAAGCACAATTGGTGTTGTTTAGCAGGACCAAAATGCAGCTGCTGTTATGGATGCTTTCGATGCTGCAATTACATCGTTAAGCCTTGACTCACACAAATTATGGACTCATAAACTTGCATATAAATTCCTAAAGAATTTGCTAATTATTCAACACACATTTAGCCATTAAAACAATCATAAAACTTGGATTATACTAGGCACGAAATGGCAAAATGTGAGCTGTGAACTAGTGGACAGCAACCTTCTTTTGGTTAATTGATCACAATTAAGTGGCCATTGGCCAAACTTAATTGGTCTTAAGGTCTACAACATACTTAGCCTGATTGACATTGGTACTGCAGGAGATTCAACAAATTTCTATTCTTGGTTTATGGAAGGATTCGAGCACAACACTCTCTATTCTCAGGTAATTCTAAACTTTAAATATGGTTAAATTAAATAGAGTTTTCAAAATTGATGAAGTTAACAAAAGTCTCATATTTGGATTTTAAAAGTCAAATAATGAATAAATGAGACTTTAATATACGAAATCACGAAATAACAATAAATGATGAAATATTTATATAAGTTTGATGTCTTTAAAGGATTTAGGATGTGTTGCAAAAAGAATCATCGAAATCCGACATCACATTAAAGTTCATTTCTATTTTAAACAAACTTTTGGTACTTTAATGCCCAAAAGTATGAAATATCAATGAATGATGAAATATGTTTATATATTTAGTCTTTCCTAAGGATTTTAGACTTGTTACAAAAAGTACCGTTAAAGTTGGACGTCAAACGAAAGTTTTTTGTTATTTTATTCAAAGAATTGTAGTTTAACGAGTAAAAATACAAATTTAATGTGGGAAGTGTAATATTTTTATAGATATGCTGTTTTTAGAAGATTTTTAAGGTGTTGTGAAAGTTTCATTGAAAACTGACTTAATTTAAAAGTTTGTTGCCATATAATGCAGTTTCAGGAAAGTTGATTGCTATTTTGGGCAGATTTTTGGTGAAGGTGATCGACAGAAGGAGAGTTGTGCATGATAAGCGTTGATTTCGTATGGAAGAAATTACAAGAAGAGGAATTGAATATGCATTCCTAAGATTGTAATTTACTTTTTTGTTGTATCGGTTATACATTTGATGAACCTTATTTTAGTTGTAGACGTTTATGTACTTGAAATACTTTTTGATCGATATGTTATGAAATGATATTATTATTGTTAAATGGAATTCTAAGTTGAAAAACTATCACGAAGCAATTAAATAAATATTTGTATTTGCATTAAATTTATAAAATAATGAATGTGTTTCTTTTGTCTAGAATATATTGCATTTATGTAATTTAAAACAATAATAAAGTGTTGCAATAGATTGATAATAGTGTTGCATTTACATAATGACAACATTTGATAAGTGTTGCAATTGATAAGTAAAGTGTTGCTATAAGTTGGTAACAATAAATTAAAAGTGTTGCTTTAGAGTATAAAAAGTGTTGCATTTAAAAAGTGTTGCATTTATAAAATAATGGCAACACACAAAAAAGTGTTGCTTTAGAATATAAAAAGTGTTGCATTTAAAAAGTGTTGCATTTATAAAATAATGGCAACACTTTTGAAAAGTGTTGCATTATCTAGTGAAAGTGTCGCTTTAGACCTAAGGCGACGTTGGCTAATGTGGCACTACATAAAGTGTCGCATTAGGCCTATAGCAACACTTTTAAGGCCTAACACAACACTTTTCCCATGTTGCTTTAGGTTCATTTTGTTGTAGTGTCTCTGGCAAAGTGGCCAAGCTTGTGACATTTAAAACACTCAACTTTTGACTTATCAAAAGCTGGTTTGCCTTCTGCTCTGGCTTGAAAGTTGGTTCTGCCAGTTCTTTTCAGAAACCTTTTGGCCCTCATGGTCAGCATTGCATGTTGCCATTTCAGATCCATCTCTTCTAGGTCATCTGTATGAATTTGTTCTAGATCTTCAGCATTTAGAGCAAACAGTCCATCATTGGCAACAAAAGCTTCATAGTGAGCTTCAGTGGAGTTACCATCACCACCTGAAAAGGAATCACTGCAATTAGATTTTTTCAGATGACAGTAGAGCACTGTTGTGATTATAAGAAAAAGATTTCTTTTTAGTGTCAATCTCAGTTTCAAACACTCTCAGACTGTTGTACAGATTATCCAGCTCTATTTCATCAAGAGTGTCTTTTGTTCTCTATTGAGCAGCATAGACTGTCCACTCTTCACCAAGAGATCTAAGGAATTTTCTGTTGACTTCATCTTGATCCAGGCTGACTTTTGCACTCTCCAATTCACTTATCAGTTTGTTGAACTTGTCAAAGATTTGAGTAAGGTTTTCATTCTTGCCACCAGAAAAGTTCTCATACTGCCGTTTCAAAAGATCCTTTTGATTTCTCTTGGTACTGGCATTCCCAGCAAATCTTTTCTCTAAAGCAATCCAAAGAGAATGAGCAGTATAAAACTTTTTAAACTGATGCTGATAAGCATTAGGAATGGCTATTTGTAGAAGTGTAAGAGCTTTCACTTCGTTCATTCTAGCCTTTCTTTCAAGTTCAGTTTTTAGAGGAGTTTTGATGGCTTTGCCCTCAGCATCAAGTTCAGGATCAACTGCAGGAGGAAATTCAACAGCTTCCCATATGGCAGAATCAATGAATTGAATATGCTGTTGAATCCTGAGTTTCCACATCTCAAACTCAGTGGGCTTGAGCATAGGCACTTGATTCCTTGCCCAGATCCACTACTGCTATTATCAAATTCCATTGTAGAAAATTAAAAATGTTAAAAGAAAGCTTTTAACTTTGAAAACAAAGAACGACCTGTGGCTCTGATACCACTTGTCAGGATCTATGTGTAACTACCTAAGATTAAATGGTTTGAATTGATCAGAGTATAAACCAATAATCTTGTATTGAACCAAAGTCCAATTAAGAAGTTTGCGGAATAACACTTAATTGTTTTAAGAAAAACTTTCAGAATGAATAACAAATAAATATAATTGAATAAACAAAATTGCTTGTATTGCTGAACTCAATGATTACAATCACCTCTAATCTGTTTGATTAGACGAAGAACACAAATTGTTCTTAGGGTTTTACAACCTTAGAGGCTTAGGAAAAACATAAACAAAAAACAATTACAAACTTGAACGTGCAGAAACTTAATACAATAGAAAAACCTATTCTATGTATTTATAATGCTTTCTGATTTGTTTCCTTGAAGGACTCTGACTTCTCTGATAGTAGATATGCTGGAATCTTCGTGTAAATATCTCTTCCTGAATATCATCACTTTCTGTTTATGAAACTGTTGAGCAGCTTGAATCACTAAGCAGCTTGAACATAGCAGCTTGAATGAATTTACTCTGGCAGCTTGAACTTTCATACTAGCAGCTCGAACTTCTTCAACTAACAGCATGAACTTTGTACTTACACAGAAAATCTACTAACAGTCTGAGAAATCTAACTAACAGCTTGAACTACTTAGAATATTTCCCAACATTTCCACATTCAAAACAGCTCCTTTGCGCACCGTTGTTGTTTCCGTTGGCGTTATACTTACAATCCTGGGTCACATGACCAAGTTCCTTGAATTTCCCGCAAGGGGTTGGACAGGGACCTATGTTGTGGTAGGTGCATCGGCTACACAACGGTTTGTTCTGGTATAGCCCTTCCTTGGCTCAGCCCCGGCAACGAATGCATTGATGGTTTCGGAATTTTCGGACTGTGAGCCCGAACCTTTCCCTGATTTGTCCTCCCACTTCCTCTTGTTCTCCCCTGCCTTGGCCTCCATTCGTCTTGCCACTTGATCCATCAGCTTATTCGCCATCCGAATGGCGCCTTGAATTGTAGTTGGGTTGGATGCGGTGACATTCCCTTGAATTTGAGGAGTGCGCCGCCAAATGTATCGCTCAATACGCTTGTACTCTGTAGTGACCATTTGTGGGCACAGTAGGCTTAACTCATGGAAACGGTTAGTGTATCCAGCAACATCTGTACCTGTCATCTTGAGATTCCGAAACTCAGATTCCATTTTCTTTAGTTCGTTTCTGGGGCAATACTCATCCGTCATTCATTTGTTTCAACTCAGTCCAGGCGAGTTGGTAAGCCATGTCGATTCTAGCTGATTGGACGTACGAGTTCCACCAAGTTAGTGCGCTATCATGTAGAGTGTGAGTAGCAAACTTGACCTTTTCGTCCTCCTTACAGCAGCTAACGCGGAACACAGACTCAATTTTCTCAAACAAGAAAACTAGTCCGACAACGCTTTCCGTCCCGTTAAAGTATCGAGGCTTACAACTTAAAAACCCCTTAATACCACACCCCTTTTGGCTGGTGTCGGTACCTCCCATAGTGCGGCTTACTCCTCCGTCACCGTTTGCAGTGCTGTTTCGATTGTTCTCATAGGTGGCTTTAGCAGCTGGCACTCATTGGGCAATGAGTTGCTCGATCTCAGCTTGCTCATGGCTTTCTTTGGCGAAATTATCTTAAAGTTTAAAGAATGAACATAGTGTAAGAAGTTGAGTCTTAAAGGTTTGAATTTTCTTAAGGCATACAGTTCTATAACATTAAACATAGTGTAAGAAGTTGTGCTCATTTTTATGCCGCAGTCGGCCAGTCTCTGACGGAGTTCCTCCAGTCTGTCTTGTTGGATAGTTAAAGCGTGCTGGTTGGCTCCGTAGATATTTGTATTCTGCATTTCTTCATGCTTGATCCTCGAAGTGATCTCCCCGATGTCCTGGTTTGAGTAGTCGGATCTGGAGATCATGCCGGATGGCTCTTGGCACCAGTAGGAGCATTGTCTAGTCCGCGGGCTCCTGGGTGAGTGGTGGGGTTGGTGCGGAGGATGGTCCTCCGACTTCGAACTGGGAGGGGATTCCCTCCTCTTGCCTCCACTCTCGGAGGGTCTCGGGCATCCAGCCCCATCTACGGGCGTCTGCTCGTTGCTGCGTTGATGGGCTTGGCTGAGGAGCCGGGATTAGGATAGACTCATGTCTCGGCATCATCACCCTCTTTTGGGGTATAAAAAAGCATACGCGCGCCGTTGGGGTGGGGACGATATGGTTTATACGATGGAACCTCGGGATGATATGGGATGTAGGATGGGGCCTCCGGGGATGGTGGGTCATCGCAGGATGGTTCTCCCCATCCGCTGGAGGATTCGTCTTCCTCCATGGGTTCCTCCTCAGACTCCTCCAGCGGGACTTCTTCTTCATAGGGGTCTTCCAGCTCTGATGGGTCCTCTTCTATGAACACCTCCGTGACCTCCGGGCTCAAAGGGCTGTACTCATCTTCGGAGTCGGACAGGATGATGATTGTGTTGTTCGACATGTTTCTTTCATCAAGGTCCATTTATAGTCTTTAGTTATTGAAATAATATTTTCTAAAATTTGTTAGACTTAAGTGTAGTTATAGTCTAGGGTACTAATGCAACCTACTATAACTATGGCTCTGATACCAATCTGTCATATTCCGTTACCCCGATTGGCAACAAAGTATGACGTCGCAGAAGCATAGTCATAATCAAGTGAACGACCACTATATGGACGTTTTTCAATATAGATTAATATAACTTATAAATATGAAATTGTTTTACATAGTCCGAATAAAATAAAGAGTAGTTCACAAGTTACAGAGATTTTAATACATAATTAAATTTAAAAAAATGATGCAAATAAATCTCCGAGTTTTTGAAAATGATGCGACTTCAAAATGAACGGAAGCCTTGGAATGCTTCCGATGCAGTGCTCGTGCCTTAATTACCTGAAAATACACGCTAAAATACGTCAACAAAATTGATGGTGAGTTCATAGGTTTACACGTAAATATGACTTGTATGGACATCAATAGTTGAGTTTGAATTTATAAAACATAAATTCCATGTTATGTATTACATAAAACCATCATGCAACCGAAACTTAATTATAAGTTGGCCTGTGCAGTATTCTCCAATGTAATATCGTAATGTTTAATATATATGCACCCCTTAGCAGTTGGAGCGACCAATCTAAGTGGGGGACATTAATCCCGATAGATCTATCCATAATATATTTGGGCTTACATAAAAATGTAACTAACGGTTCATGATCTGAGGGCTGATGGGACCACATGTGTAATACATAATAGAATTAAAGCAGTTTCTGTGTCTATATGAAAATGTAGCATGTATCTCAACCCCAAAACGTAACAGTGTGAAAATAGGGGCTATCAAGACTCACCGTAAGTGTGATGGCAAATATGAGCGTAAAATGAAGATTTGCGTTGATGACTTGTGGTAATGCTTTGTGGTGTTTAACCAAGTCCTAAATGATATGAGGGATTTAATAACTCTCATATATGATAATATGGATGTATAAAGGTTTTTTTTTATATCACCCAACTTAACAAGTTCATAAATAAAACCCACATAAATATGTCAAGTTTATATATATAATTTTCCAGCTTTTTAGAGGTTTTTCAGCCTACTTTGTGGTTATTTTAGACAAAGCTCCGAAAAGATTTGAGCTTTGTTATTCATAGTTATAAAACTACTATGTACAAAGAATTTTTCAAGTTTAGAACGACCATATTTTGAGGTGTTTAGGTTAGGGAAAAAGCTCATTAAAACCTCTATATTGACCATTTTTGAGCTGTTAAACTACTGGGTTCCCAAATAATATTTGGTGGATCAAAACTCCATATCGAATTATGAAAACCTCCAGATATTTAGTTAATACATTGATATAACTTTTGAAACAAAAATCAACTCATTTCGTTAAGTTATGAATTAGTTATGGTTTTTCAAAGTCGACGTAATATTTCTGCCGAAAATCCGGATTTCATAAACTTGAAACAACTTGTGATTCTTGTTGTTTATTCAAAAACCACATGTATAAAACGTTATGAAACACATTTATATAACTTATTTTTGAAATATTTATACATACATAATGTGTTTATATATTTATAAACACATTTGAAGAAAACAAAGTTAAAACAAAACTAGTGATTTATAAACTTGTGTTTTTATGAACTTGTTGTTGGTGATTATATATATTATGCAAGACTTATATTAACATAAATACAAGAAGTAATAAGGTAGTATTTACTTTCTTTGATATATTAGAAGTATGAAATATGTAGAACAGTTGTTTTTGAACTAGTTGCACCAAAGAAACTCTTGAAAAGCTTGAATTCTTGAAGAATAAAGAAAGAAAACAACTTTGGTTGTGTGTGTGTGTGGCTATGGACGATTTTGAGAGAGTAAAATGAGAGGTGTTGTTCTTGCAAAGGTGTGAGGACGAATGAGAAATGAGCTCTCTATTTATAGAGAAAAATGGTCATCAAAGTGGAGGTTAAGTGGAGTGTAGGATGAGATGAAAGAACATGGTGAAAAGGATTTGATTTTGATGTGTTATGGAATTGTGTATTATAAAAATGAAGTCAAAACCTACTTGTACCTCCCTATGGCTAGATTTTTGAAGATATTTTAGTGTATTTTCTTTTTTTTTTTTTGTATAAAAGTTTTTAGAATATATTCTTGTATTTCCCTTTTTATGTAAATTCATAAATACTTATGAATGCATTAGTTTAATGAATTGTTTTAGTCTTGCATAATTAATGATAAGTAAGTGTATTAATGCATGATTAGTGTCACTAATCTTAATTTAATTATATACTAAGTTGAATTAATCCATCATATCGCAAATCGATCGGATTAATTAATTTTCCAATTCATCGCACCGATGAAATTGTTTCTAATTGACTTGAATTTCCTTATAAACTTTGTTAATCACCTTGATTAATTGTTAATGATCACTGATTAGGTAATAACTTGCTAATATATACTGATTACGTCATAGAGTAGCCCCTCCAGAGTAGTTATCTTTATCATTCTATTCTTACAAACTATGTGTGCTTCATTTTCAATTAGCCAGTCCGTTCCGACAATTACATCAAACTTACCAAACTCTATTGGAATCAAGTCAAGATTGAAGACTACATCTTTAATTACTAAGGTACAATTACGATACACTTGATTTACTTTAACTAACGTATTAGTAGCAGTTTCAGTATCAAGTATAGGAGACAACTTAGACAAAGGCATTGATAGTTGTTGAGCAAAAACAGTAGATACAAATGATCGGTTGGCACCAGAATCGAACAAAACTCGTGCAGCCTTAGAATTAACAATAAACATACTGGTGACCACTTCCGGGTCTTCCGTAGTCTCTTCCGCGGTGATTTGAAATGCACGAGCAGGTGCCCTTTGTGGTTGGTTACGGTGGTTGACTGAACCACCACTCGATCTCCCAGAAGATAGAGTCGAAGATGAAGTAGCAATTGGAGTTCTGTTTATACAATTTCTACTATAATGCCACGATACTCCACACTTATGGCAGGCATCGGGTATTCGTGGGCATTCATTTTGTTAGTGGCCTAATTTTTTACAACAAAAGCAAGCACGTCAATCCATTCACTTGCCAAAATGTTCGAGTCGACATTTGTTACAGTACCGTGGTTCCGTGTTGATAGAGCATGCACGAGCCCGATTAGATGAACCAGAAGCTCGACGATACGACTGCTGAGATGAGTATTGAGATGAACGAGATGAACCAGAGTATCATCCCTCATGTTGGCGTTTCGGCAGTGACGGTTGGGTTGGATTAGCAGAGGCGGAAGCAGACCCAATTGTACACTGCGATATAATCAAGATCTGTTTGAAATTTCTAGCAGCCTCCAGTAAGCCATCAAATGTAGGGTAAAGGACATTTCTCATAACCTTCCTGATTTCTAAGTCAAGACCAGCCTCAAATCTGATCACTTTTCTTTCCTCAGTATCCACTTGATGAGGCGCTAACAATCTTAGCCTCGTGAACTCCACAACATATTGTGACAATGATTTGTTTCCTTGCATTAGTGTCATAAATTTTGCTTCCAATCTTCAGCGCTCATCAGCCCGGCAGTATTGCTGAGTGAATACATCTGTGAACTCAGCCCATGTCATAACCGAAACCTTCTCCAAAGTCAACGTATTAACCATTCGGTTCCACCACATAACCTCATCTTTAGTGAACATAGCGGTGGAAAATCGGACCATGTCCTTCTCAGCACAATCGCTGATTCGGAACGTCCTTTCAGTTGCTGTTATCCATTCCAGTGCAGCAACAATAACTCCAGTCCATTAAACTCCACAGCTCCATTTGCTTTAAAGTCCTTAAATCGACAACCTTTGGGCTTACTTGATGACCCAGTGTTGTCATCTTGATAATTATCATTACCGTTGTTACCCTTATTCTTTCTTTTATCCTCCCTTGTTTTTGCTTCGGCCTCATCTCGAGACCGAAAATGTTCCTGAATCATTTTGTTTTGCTCTTCCATCATTAATAGCATCATTTCCCATGTCTCTTGTGGTGTCATTCCTTCTCCAGACATATTCTGAAATTCAAAACATATAACTTGTTTAATAATCAGGTCATTTATTTAAAGACACCACCCATTATCCCGTATGAAAGTCAATTTCAAATGATTACTAGATCTTATCCTATCTTAGTTCAGATCATCACTTATCATCACTACATGTCAACACGTATGTTTGAGACGAAGACCTCCCGGACACTTGAATCTCAAACTACTGCTATAATACCATTCACAGTGACACCCTTGCCATAATAACCACCATTACATCACCCAGGATTAAACACAACACATAATACATTGCTGATCTGAATACTTAGTACATTACAGGAAATTGAAAGTACAAAATTAAAAATAAAGGTCAAACACCATACAGTGATAAAAGGTTCCAGTCAGGGTCTACATACTCAAAATTTTATTACAACAAAAACAAGAATTTCCATTGGAATCTCCTTTTTATTCATTTACCGATTGAGTAGTAGATATCTTTTAACTTCAATAATTGACCTAGCTAGAAGGTCCAGCAGTGGATTTTCCCTTGCCTGGAAAATGTAATCAACTACGGGATAATCAAAGCTTAGTGAGTACAGAGATTATACATTCTACAAATATTTATGCAGCACAAAAGAGTAACACCGGCAACAAACGCCATATACTCTCTTCGTACATGAAATATGGAAATGAGCCGCAGCTCCATCATGCCATTGCACGGAATAACACATTCAATGAGGCAGAAGTTTACCATCGTGGATGTTACACCTGCCCATCAGGACCTCGGAGTGATCAGCTCCAAGTTATATAGCCTTTGTAGCATCGATTTACCAGTTATAGCTGGTAAGGCCCATCATAAGATGCACAACAAAGAACATGCAACATGTAATAACATGCAGCAAAAATGTGCATCAACATAAACGCAAGTTAGTAGAGTGCCAAACGAAAATGAATCAACATGCCTCAGTGAATAATTGCTAGTGTAAAACAAATGTAGACATATACAATCCTAAGTACTAACAGTGGGTGCGTTAAATAACTTCAATTAATGTTACATCTCCTCGGGCTCTCAATCGGAATTACAAAGTACCCCACTGTGTGTTAAAAAACACCACAAGGGACCTGTTACATTTTCATAGGAAAATACCATTAATGTTCGTTCATTAATAATTTTCATTAAATCTCACAAGTTATAGTGCTAAATCTTCGGATTCGCCATCCGAAATTCATATTCAAAACCCAAGGTTTGGGTTGTTATTAAACCCATAGAACCAATCATTAAATTTCTTAATATAATGTTAAAGTTGTCTCAAAATCTAATTTTTAGTCCAAAACTTCGGACCCTTTTTAACCAAAACTGAATTTTGCTGGAACTGAGGCCGACTTGCCAAGTCGTCCAGTTCGACTCACCGAATCGAGTTCCAAAATTCGAATCCTCGGCTAAAGTTCTATTATACCAGAGATACTTTGACCCGAAAGTTGACCCATCCGAAGTTCGTTCCGACCCGAAATTCAGGTCTCAACACTTTGAAACTTTTCAGTCCTTTTTGATGTTCTTGGCGACTCGCCGAGTCACCCACCCGACTCGCCGAGTCGACCTGCAGTTCAGCATGTCGCACCGTATGGGTTTTGCTCAAAATTTTGCCAAACACATTTTTAGCCACATGCAATCTATAAAAATGCTATATTAACATATATGGGGTCTTTCTAAATCATTTTCCCCATCAATAACACTCATTTATACCTAGATTTGACCCAAAAATGGTGAAAACCCTCAAGAACACATAAGTTCATAAAACTTCAAATTTCATACCTTTTTGGTCGATTCAGTGAATGATTTTCGTTTCTGATGCTTCTAAGAACTTCAGTTGATGTTTTCCAACTATAATAACATACATGCAACATCAATTTATTAGATTCAAAAATCTAAATTTTGCATTTTTAAGTTCTTTCAAGAACACTCTAACTAAAAACTCACTTTCTTAACTTGGTTCAGACTTCAATCTTGTTATATCAGCAATCCATGAATTTTCTTCAACAATTTCGAATTCCAGGAGAATATTGAGAGAATATGTGTGTGTTCTTTGAAGTTGAGGAGTTGCAAATTGGGAAAAGAAAGACTTAAGAGTCCTTTTATTCATCACTTTCATTTATTGACATAAGTGGCCCCTCCACTTATCTGATTTCTTTAAATGAAGTTTCAATCTTTATTTACCACCACTAACACTTGTATTTCATCATACTTAATTTATAATTTGAAACTCTAATTTTCTTAATTATTTAATATAACATCCAACTTTTAAATTTCCGGATACATAACTTTCATAAATAATCCAACTTGATTACATTAAATATAAAAATTTAAACTAAATATCCTCAATTACAATAGTTTAAACTTAGGGTGTTCCAGGATCTGAGCAACGTCTTCTATCTTTCTCTGTTCTCGATCACTATTCTCGAATCAACAATGTTGGTTTAATTTAAACGCATTACTATCCTAGCTTCTCTATATAGGAAAAATGAAGCTACGGGTGAATCACTAACATATTAAAAATTGGATTCTGCTTATTAGGGAGTCGCGCATGAACAGTCAAACCGGGGTTCGTCCATTTTATGACTATTCACTCTACTTGGAAGGTTGTCTCCGCCCCAAATCCGATATCGTCATTTTGGAAGTAGCCAGGGCAATAATAGAGTTGAGAAGTGTTACTAGCCGAGAATTGACCCCTGCGACACTGCTATTACTGTCTTAAAGCTCTTTTTAAGTTCATCAAAGCCAGTACTGAGGTTTGCTGCTATACGCACGTTAAACAAGGTCATTTTCTCAACATCTAAATATTCTTTGTACCACATGATATTTATCCTTCCTTTCAACATCTTTGATCTTATATAATTTTAATTTTGATGCTTTTCTCCTAAATGCAAGATTAACAGAAGTAGTGATTCTCTTTAACTGGTGACGACTAATGAAGTTGGACACCTTGCTATATGATCTTAATATATGAGTTTCAGATAAGAAATTAAAATAATCATATATAGATTTATGATATTCTCTCACCGTACCTTTGGTATTTGGCTTTCCTTCTTTTTACAAATAGCATTTAGTGCAAAAGTTGGAACAAGTATCAACCTCCTCGAAAAGGGATCATTCTAGAAGAATTTGGAATGGCAAATCTTTATCATTCAAATTCCCAAGTGGCTTAGTATACATCATATCTTAAATGCTTATCTATTTTACTATTCATGTTGTTCAATATAGAGGACAAGGGAGGGTTTCAGAGCCTGGATTTCAAAATCTGTGATGGGTGGATGGTGAACTTGTGGTTCTAGATGGAAAGGTATGTCCATATCTTTGCTATTCTTTGACTTACTAATTCCAAAAGTATCCATTTTTTGTTTTACATTTAAAGAGGTCATGTTGTTTCCAACATCCCGGATTTGAGCCTGGTACATGGATTTAATTTATTGGCTCTTTATTATAATATTATTGTGTTTTTCCAATTGAATCCCGTTTCGTGGATTAAACGTGTCGGGACCGAGTGATATGTGTCTCCGGATTAATAATTAGTGGATTATTATTATTATTGGGATCGTGGATTTAATTGGGTCATAGTGATATTAATAGTGAAAAAGTGGTATCGGGTTCGGGACTTGCTTAAAATGGAAAGACATATATGTGTGTGGATAATCTTGAGTTTCCTTCCTCCCTTACTTTCTAAAAACAGAAATTTCAAAAAGCATGTGTGTGTGTGTGTGTGTTCGGTTCTGGAGTAGCAAAGGGAATCAAGAAAAACAAAGTTGGTTGCTGATCTGAATTTCCTCTACCTTCTCCATTGAGTTATTGAGCTTCAAGGTAAGGATTATGGTTTAATTGCTGAAAATCCATATGTATAAGTTGCTGAAATTGTGAGGGTTGGGTCTGAAAGTTGTAGAGTTGATGTAAATGAGTTATTTGTATTTGTGCTGAAAAATCAGGTATTGAAGGTGAAAACCCTGCTGTTGCGACCGCGTGGCATGGGCGCGGGCCGCGATGCGGCGACTGTTCGACTGGGTTTTGGGCGTCGGTTGGCCGTTTGGGGTTATGTTTTGAGTCGTGTTCGGTTATGACGATTGTGTTTGGGTTTTGTTATCTATCTGTTGATATTTGGGATCCGTTGTGTTACAGGTTCGAGCCGACCGCGTACCGATCCGCGATAGAATTTTGGGTTGCCGTGATTCGGGTAATTGGTGAGTACTCGAGTTCTTTCAAAACGCGCATAAACTTTTATGAGTCATATATGTGTTGTGATATGTGTATGAGACCGAGATGTGGCGCGCAGGTATGATTCTAACTACCCTACACGTGCTATATGTGTTTGAGTTGCAGGTGTCCGCGATATGTGATCGCGCAGGCTGACTGTCCCTAACCAGTCACGAAGTATGAGACTGTATATATATACAACAGTGTTATCGCCAAGTCGCTCCTATGCCTATTGTGTAGCTAACCACTGCTGTGTGCGTCCTGTTAGCTGGGGAACGGCGTCCCCTTTGAGCAGAGATATGTGTTGAGCATTGAGCCCTGTGTATATGTGTTGAGTTAAATGTTCTGTGTATTATGTGATGTTATCTGCAGAGTCTAACCCTCACGTACCCACGAGCTTTTCAGCTTACGTTTTTGAGTCTTGCGTGTCTCAGGAAGTCATACAGTGGGGTCACAGCAGCAGCAGCCGCCGAAGTAGGAGCCGGGTCGGATTAGAGTAGTTCGTGTATATAACTGTTGCATGCTGATGTCATCTTTTGAGAACTTGTTGTATTTGATTAGCATGTATATGATAGCTAGTTATCAGATGTGTATGTGTATCTGTATCCGACATGCGACCTGTTGCGACAACTTCTGTATTAATGTTTTTAATTAAAAGTGATTTTTGTTTATCCTATGACATGTGTACTTTGAGATATATGCGCTTCTGCCACTTATGATTATATATTGATGTGGCATTTGTGTGAAAAAAGAGGGTGTTACAGCTTGGTATCAGAGCTTATGGATTTAGTATTGAGTATCAGTGGATGCTTGAGCTTTAACCGTGTTCAGATCCGTGGGATTCTTCCATGTGTGTGTGCATCTGTGTATACATATGCTGCTTTATTCTTGTTTATGAGAATTTAGAGAAGATCCCATCATTCAGATATTATTGTAAGTTATATTTAAGATTTCTTGATCCAAAAAATTAGTTGTTTTCAACCTTTTAATCAACTTGATCTTCTATCAAAACTTAATGCATTTAATATTTTTTAAAAATGGGATATGATTTGTTAAGATATATATAAATTAATGAATGTTGTGTATAATATATACAACAACAAGTAAGTACATTATATAGTGTGTGTGTGTGTGTGTGTGTGTGTGTGTGTGTGTGTGTGTGTGTCTATATATAGACACTTTCTGTGGTGATCCATTATACTAATTATAAGTTTTGACTTGAATAAAGGGAGCAGTTTTTATCGCATGATGTCTCAATATATTCCTGAGAACTATTACGATGGGGTTGGGATATTTTGTTGGTGCAGAGCCATGCTTTGGAACATCAAGAGAAGCACATGGTGTCATGGACATGGGATTCAGCTCCGATGGCTGAACTGGATGGATATATAGGTCTGGTGACGCACTTGCACATGGACCCTTACAAAGTAGTCACTGGAGGTCCTAATGATCCATATATAAATATCTTGGAGGTTGACACATGTAATCAATAGCATTTAATAGCATAACATGATTACTTCGTTCCATTACTTTTTTTTAGTATATCATGATTAATCAATAGCATTTAATCGTTTTGAAACTGTTATTATAATTTGATCTACATGTTTACTTTTTTATGAGGAGAGTTGTTAGGTAAATTAGTCGTTCAATTTGTTTATTTATGCAAAATCAAATTACCTTATCTTCTATTAAACAAAATACATGAATCTGGTGCTTTTTGTAGACTTTTGCCTTATATTGGGTGGGTTATGATTATAATGACAGAGCAGCCCATCATCAAGGTTCGCTTTTTTTATATCCTCTTTGTTTCTTTTATAATCATATAATCACAAATAGCACTGGTGCATAAAATACAACTTACAACTTTACAAGCATTCATGAATTAACTTGTTTCCACTTATGGGTTCTATAATAACAATTTAATCACATGATTCGTAGAGTAAACATATTTACTAACTTAAACCCTTCCCATATTACCGACTCTCTATGCCCTAGGAAAACTGCATTGTGATTTTTCAAATACCCAAAATGCCCATCACCAAAGGCAAAAAAAATACCCTAACAACACATGCTTGTACATGATGCTTTGATTACCAATGTACCAATGACTCTAAATGCGAGAAAAAATTTGGAGCCAAGAAATTTTATATGACATTCAAGGAACTTAAGTTATGTAGGTTATTTAAAACAAGAGGATCACAAATTTCATGTGTTCAGTTTGTAGTTTTACATGCATATTAAGTGTTTGACGATATGGAACAACCTTACAAGAATTCAGAATTGTAACAACAGTTAGCATGTATAGCTTCAATAGATTATATGTCTTTGAATTGATTGTCTGCTATCCAATTTATCTTTCTCAAAAGAAATTCTATAAGATCCTCAAGGAAAGATAGTTATCTACGTTATTTAAAACAAGAGGAGCACGAACTGCATTTGTAGGTTGAAATTACATCATGAGTTCTGCACCATTTATTTAAATGTAGTATATATACCGTACAACCTTACAAGAATACACATTAGTAACAACACGCTAGGGAATATATGGTCTGACAGAAGAACATGCTAGGTTGACTTCCTAGCCTATCGTATTGTTTTTGTGCTGACCTGCTTGAATATGATGCCCTTGGCTTGTTTTTATTCAGGTCAGAGACACCAATTAAGGTCTGATATATCCACAGCATGTTAAGGTCATCTATCTGCTCTGGCTTTGTTCTTTTATTATTGGAATTTATGCATGAGAAGGCTTTGTTTTTGTATGAAGTACATTACAAGGGTCGGTGTATGGCAGCCTCAGGCCCTTAATGTTGGATTTCAATTGACTTGGTAATTCATTTGCTTTGGTTATAGGCTATTTTAATGCTAAGTAGATGCATCTATCAGTTTTTTCTTAAAGAAAAACATGGTTTGCTTCAGGGCTGCTTGTTATTTTGATATTTTTGTGCTTGACTTATGGTGTTCACATAGGTCCCAACAGGTTTCCCGAGTATGTTACTATAGGCTGTAGAGACGATCGGGGGGGGGGGGGGGGGGGGGGTGAATACAACTAATTCTTTTGAAGACACTTTTTCTCAAAGTTTTTAGGTATATATATTAACAAGTGTTAATTACAAACAGCTTTGGATTGCGGAATAATCCAAACAGAGATGAAAGAAACAACCGACTAACAACTAATCTAAGACTCACTCAGACTAGTTACAATGAATTCACTCACTAAGATGCACTCACTAGTTTACAAGACACTGACAAACAGCTTAGACACACTCTTATTATTCTATTCTCAGTTGAAAGCAGAACTTGCATGCATGAAGAACACAATTCCTTTTTGCATGTTCTGAGCTTGTGGATTTCTCTCTTGATTATCTCTAATTCCTTAGAAGCTTCTTTTTATACTCATTTAAAGAATCTCAGTGAAACTTCTTCATTCGTTGTATAGATCAAAACGACAAGAATACTTTTCTGCACGTCTGACAAAACAGAATTTGCTCATATGTAGCGGAATCTCCGTCTTTTCCTTTTTGTCTCTGTTGTCCACAGCTTTACCTTAAATAGGAATGTCAACTTGAATCATTTCCTCTTCATATATTGCTATTTTGATACAGGAAATGGTCTGTCACCCATTTCAGATATTCATTTTGTCTTCATGCTTCAGAGCAGCTTTGGCAGAGCTGGCAGCATCTGATTTTCCACTTTGTCTTGATTTGTAGACTGATCTTCACGTTCAAGACGTTGCATGAGGACATGGAAACAAATTCCATGAAGTGTAAAACCTGTTCACAAAGAACAGGTTTTGTTCACAAAGAACGGGTTCTGTTCACAAAGAACAGAACACTTTACTTGGGTGAAACCTGTTTAACAGATGTGAACAGCTTAGATGGTCTATGTCAAATCTGTCCAGCAGTTATGGACAGCTTTGACAATCTGCCTGGTTACAACGAATGTAACAATGTAAACAACTTTGGGCATATTTTTAAAATCACTTATCAGGTTTCAATGAGGCATTAAAAAGCCTTATATTCTCCATTAAAATGTATCAAACAGGTTTGATTGAAAATCTCCCCTATGATATAAACAGGTTTGATTGAGACCTTTTTGTTCCTAACAGTTCACTGCAACAAATCACGTCTTTGGCGACGACAAAGTTCGTCACGAAAACCCGAAAAGTCGTCACGAAAGACCCTTTGCGATGACAGTCGTCGCGAATGAGGTTGGTCACATAAAGATTATCTCAAAAGAGTTTTTTGCGACGACATTTTGAGTTTCGGTGACGACAAAAATGTTTTATTATTTTTTTTTAAATGACCTTTCATGACGACTGTCGTCGCAAAAGGGTTATATTATTATTCTTATCTTTTTTTTTCTTGAAAATGCCTTTCCGCGACGACTGTCGTCGCAAAAGGGTAATAAAATTTTAAAAATGTTTTCTGTTTTTTTAATATTTCCAAGTCATACAATTCTGTAAATCCCCACAAATACACAATTCCTGCTATATTTACAAAATTATAAAGTCCATCAAATTTGAATAACACTTATGATATCAATTCATTCCAAACAAAAAAATGACACTTAACAAGATAAACATACCAAATTATATTAAAACCAACCGACTCAACCAAATGACTATATATTAAACTATATACATACTCGCGTCCTCACCGTCAACATTGTCGTCCTCGTCAAATATTGAAGGGACTTCCAAAGTCGTATTCTTCTTGTCGATCAAAGCAATCCACTTTGTAAATCGGTTTTGGCATTTTTTTTTTTGTTTTTGCGCACGATTTCTTGAGTTCGTTCATTTGTTGAAGGTTGCGATGATGATGTGGTTGATGACGAAGACAACATCATTGCATTAACGTATGTCATGCTCCCATGATAGCTTGGATTTGGATTGTTTCAATTAGCAGAATTCGTTTGGGACCGATGCTGCCACTTTGGATCTAGGAATATATCAATAACCAATTTGTTCCACGTCACTCCGTCAAACGTTTAGGTGGATTTACCCTTGCATTATTAAGATCCTCGTAACCGCCATTCCTTAAAAAATGTTCTTTGTACCAGTACTTGCTATCGGCATAGCGGTCAGCACACTGTCGATCAATTGATTTAAGAATCTGATCATAATCTGGCGCACTTGACTGAAGATCAAAATATGACTACAAAAGGAAAGAAAATTAATCAAACACTATATATAATTTACCTCAATCACTATATGTTCTTCAACATTGTATATTAAACTAATTTACCTCAATCTGCGAAAGTATTTCGGCCCTCTCTTCAAAAGGAACCTGGTCCCAACTTGGATAATAAGGCGGGATGATATGGCGTACCAAACTTCAAATTAAGTAATCAACGTTTCATGTGGATTTGACAGCAAGCAAGGGATACAAAAGATGACAAAGGTATGCTTAATTTCTTAAAAAGCAAAACATTTACATCTCCATTCTGCTTATCAAATCCAAATATTTTTTTTTACAGCTGCAACTTAATGTGTTTGTATGCCTCTCTATATATCTACTTATCAATAAGTTCCATCTAATATGAGACTTCTGTTTACTAATTTTTTTGTTTTTTGATCTTCCTTTAATGGTTATCATAGATCAATAAAGTGGGATGCTGGATTTGATTAGACTTTTCCACTTGAAAGATTTGTATTTTTTTGATTATGTAGGTTCAGATTTGGAGAATTTAGTAAAGAGTTGCTGTAAGGAAACAAGAAACTGATCATTTGCCTTTTCCACCCTGCCACTTGCCTTCTGTCGTTGGCCTATACACCGCCTACTTAATTGATTTTTATAAGCATAATTATATAAGAACTTCATTTAGGACTGAGCTACTTAATTGTAGTATAGGAACTTCATTTTCTTACATATAAAAGGTATATAGGTTAGCAAATGCAGTATCGAGTCATGATGTACACATTATTGGAATTGATAACCTCATGTTGGAGAAAATATTTGACACTACATTACAAGTTATTATAATCACGTCTGTAGTTTATTTGGAACAAAATAAGTTTCTTTTCACAAAAGCTATCTATTATTCTTGATGTGTCCATCAGAATCTAGCATTTTAACATTTAGTGAGGATTTCTCAGGTGCTGGTGCAGCGAAATATGTCATGTAGAAATCTCAATTACATTTGCAGAGGAAACTAAAATTTCTGTGGTAGGTTGTGAATTTGAGTGAAGTTAGTTCCATATGGTCGTTAGCAAGCATTATGATGTCTGTTATTGTTTTATACTCTTTATGGTTGGTCAAATATATACGTAACCCTTATTTTACACTTAGTTACCTTCTAAGTTTGTTCTTCGTCATGGAATTTTAATTTTCTTGACTATTATTTGTAGCAGCAGAAATCAGAGTTTTGTAAAAGGGAAACTTATGAAGTTAAAAAAATTGGACTAGACACGCACACATAAGCTGATCTTCATTAACTCACTTTACGTCAGAACCTCAGTTTGGCATAGTGCTGTAGGATGATCTGCTTTTTTTTTAGGGTACTTGATTACATTGTGAAATTTTGTTGGTTTCAGTAATATATGGCTCACGAGACTACTTGGTTAACATTTGAAGGAAACCAAGGACCGATCTGACCTTGCAAATATCTCACCAGCAATTGCTGGTTGCTGTACTTGTCATGAAGTTATAGCAAAGTAGTAATTTTTTTCCAGTTACAATAATCGTAAACTTCATAACTATATGGAAGGTGTATAATTTGTTTGATTTCCAAAGTAGAAGTGTTGTGTTAATTTAGGTATAGAAGGAATATGATGTGTATAGTGTATATTTATTAATGTTTATCAACTTATTTACTTACGGTAAAGATGGAAGTTCTGTTGTGAGTTGGGCCAGGAAGATAGTTTCAACTTACAACATGTTATGTGGTAGAGGCAATAAGCCATCATATGATGTTTATTGCAAGTTGGATCAGCTTCCACTCCTGAGGGGCTAACGGTATTGGCAATGGCTGGAGAACGATTTGGATTGCGACAACTAGATTTGCTGCCTGCTGGTGTCTTACTTCCTTTGCAACATGTAAGTTATTCTTTGAAACTTTTTTGGTTTGGTGAGTGCTTATCTTGGGATCGTACGGATGCATTTGAATTTACAAAATCCTTTTGGCTACTTTTTTCTTTCCCTATGGATTTGCTGTGTCGGCTTTATTTAAACATTGTTTTGTTTTTATATTTTGACATCTTCCCATCTTCCTAATCCATGGGTTTACA